>JAXQQM020085159.1:0-26276 GCA_034641835.2 Pinus albicaulis
TTTTCAAAAAGTTTCAGATCTATAGACTCACCTAGATTTCTTTACTTCACTTCAACAAACATGCGCCAGGTCATAGATCTAATCATCTCATCAGTAGATCAAATATATATAGTAATTTCAGGTCTAGAGATCCTGATCTATCATTGTATCCAAGGGTGCATCCTAGTTTTGGATCTACAAATAAAAAGGTTCCATCTCATACAGATATACTTTAGAGAGAGGTATTCAGTAACAACCCTTATACTTCCACACCTTGCGCTATGATCTTCTTCTCCTTAGATAAATGTAGCCTTTCCTAATACCATGAGCCAAAACCACACAACTGCCCATGGTATTCTTGGAAAAAATCAAATAGAAGACAAATCGCTCAATACTGTGGGAAAAAACCACGTTAATGCCCCACTGGTATTATAATTTTAGAGTGCAAGGCATGCGCAACTTGGATCTTTCTTGTCTACGTGTATACGCGACTTGGAATGTACTAACCCGCGTATAGAACCTTCAATTATTAATATTAACCAACTTCTGCTAGACTTTACACATTTCTTCCACTAGACCTTCTGCAAACTATTATGCTTCTCCAAACATATACTTCATTATTTTCCAGAGAGTTTCCATCAAGGACAACATGTGCAACCATAAGAATAATATTGCCAATAAATTGGCACAAAATTGGGGAGTTTGTATAGGGTTAACTCACACCCATACACTCTGACTTCTGTATAAATTTGGTATAAATACCAATACCCTATATTATTTCGGTCACTTAAGTGCATTATTCTCTTGCTTTTTGGATGTATTCTTGGTTTTGTGTCATTTTTTAATAAAATGGCCACCGCATGTAAAAATTGGTCCACAAAGTCACTGAATGTGAATTGAGTGTTGTTCTTTCTGACCAGGGAGGTCTAGTGAATAACTGATTGAGGGTTTTCTTGGTTGTCTAATTTATGTAGCTCGAAAAAAAACATGTTTGATTTATAGTAGAGAAATAAATATACTAATATAGATGCATAATTGAATACTCCTTCATTTGAAAACTTGATGAATTCTTCATGAATGTCTTCTACTAAAATATCTCTGTAACAAAAGAGAATAAGGGTTTTTTTCTTGCGAGAAAAAAAAAAAGAAAGGATAAAATAATTTGGTTGACCCATTGGTCAGATTAGTAGCCTAATAAACAAGAAACTATGGAGATTATTTGATTGGTCATCTCAGGGAACAAAAGGAGGGATAAGGAGGGTTTGTTTTGGGTAATTAAGCATTTTCTGGTAAGAAATATCAAATATTTCAGCCCTCCAGGTTAAATAAATTTTGTTGTATATATCTATGAGAAAATATGGGTGAAAGGTTGCATTAGATTAGAGGTTGTGACTTGGAGAATTTCTAATATTGAAACACCATTAATGGCAATGAGAATTTAGCCATTGTGGGCGACAATTTCCCTTTGACTAGGAATGTATTTGAATTGACACCGAGTTACAAATTCATGGAAATAATAGGTTTGGGAAAAAGTGAATTGGGGCAGGAACAACTCCCACAATCCCAATACATCACTGAGGTTGAGATATTTTTTTTGAGCCAATTGTCGAGTTGAAAGAGATCAAACTCACAAATTGTCTCCGTGACTTGGTATAATTGGTAGAGAAAAGTTTGATGTTCGAAATCAACTGTTGAAGGTATCATGGGGTTTTCTTTTGGCGTGGTTTTTTTTATTTTAAGACTTAATTTAGATTAATCGTTCTGATTGTAATTACATAGTGAATTTTCATTTTAACAATTAGATGAGGAGTTGGACACGATCTTGGTTACGTGGCACCTATTTCACTCTATGACAGAGTTATAGTGTTTGATAGAGTATAATTTTAGTGAATAGGGGTTGAATAGTGTAGGGTATGGGATTTTTATATTTTACTATGAGTACCATTGTCAAATTTTCATTACCATGGAGCGGGGGGGATTTATTATCAAACGATAAATTTTTAATGGGAAATGAGAGAGGGACACTTGGTGTTTAGGTATATGGGAAAAGGTTTAATACATGGCAATGGAGGAGTGGAGTGGCGGGAGAAGGGTCAACATTGGGTTGTTAAGCATTAAGTGGAAGCATATTAGGGGGAGCCCAGAGGGGGTAGCAGTGGTAAAGGGTTTTAGGAGGAAGGGGCATGGAGTGGATGACAAGGTGAGATTTATCAATGGTTGTAATTGGGATAATACCACTTTGGACCCCCACAATGAATAACCATCAGACATGCTTAGGGGACGCGGAGCGGTGTATCCGCCATTGATCTAGGCAGGCGAAATCATGACCATTGAAACTTATACAACATTTACTACAAGACAAAAAACTGTCATGTCCCAAAAATTGTATTACGTATATTAATCAAAATTAAAGGCATGATTTAAATAATTATTAACACTTAATAAAAAATAAATCAAAGATAGAAAAATATCACTTTATTACATGGCTAATCACACTTAAATGGTATGATTATTCTAATTAAACTATCTAACTTATCTCTAATGCTGCACTTAGAATAGAAAGCCTTATTTTTTATTTTTCTAAATTGATACATCATTTTTTTTATTTGTTTAAGTGGAATTTAGAATATCTCACTTATTTGGGGGCTTTTCTTCATCTTTTCATATATTTATTTCTTCTTTTATTTCATACATATATATATATATATATATATATATATATATATATATATATATATATTAACCCCTTTTTCTTTCTATTTTTCTTTTCTCTTTTCTCTTTTTCTTTTATTTATTTTTTTTGGAAGAAAAATTAAAGACGAAATATTATTTACAAAAGATTACGACAAATCAACAGATATTTTTCAATCTATCCAATGAAATATAGGAGCCTAACATATGTGACACATGATGACTCCTGACATGACATGGCAATGTCAATCGATTCTTTTTTGATGCTTTTTTTGTATCTTCTTGAAGATAGAACATGGTCCCTCCTATCACATCCATATGGCTTAGATACGAGTCTTCAATGTTGTCTTGATAGCAAGATATTATCGCAATTTGAATCCCTTTTCTTCCTTATGATTGATCAAATTGTACTTGAAGCTACATAGTTTTTTTCTAGCATGGTATCTATTTGGTAATTGAATTGATGTTAAATTGCTTCATAAATTATTGACCAGGACATGTATACTCATGAAGTGTAAATGCAATGTTTGTGCTAGGATTTCTTATTAGGTGAATAGTTTTCAAATTTTATTAGGATGTTTTATGCACATGATTTTGTATAAGAATTATTCAAATAAAAAATACTATGACTCCTACAGAAATAGATCATACTTACAAAAATTAAATATTCGCACAAACTTATTTTAAAGAGAAAAAAGTGAATGAAATAAAATCTAAATATACTTCACACTTTACACGAAATGAACTAATCTTAATAACACACAAGGAAAAATGAGAATCTAATAAAAAACAACAAAAAAAAATGAAATCTTACAAATAGAAATGGAATTAAATATTAATTTCAAAATTAAACTATCACACAAGAAAAACCAAATCTTAGTGGAAAAATCTTGAAAGCATTCTATTTCTTATTGGGATTTGAAATCAAATAATTCTACTCTAACGTTTACATGATCACAAAAGATCCTTTTCAAATCACTTTCTTCATCTCTCACAAAATGAAATGATTAAATCTATTGAAGTATACAATAAACTGTATTCTCACTCTGATAGGAATTCATTGTAAATTAAAACTGAAAGATTAACCATGATAATGAAATTCCACAGAGCTAAAATTAGAGCATTGAGTTATTAATTAGAAACAAAAATAAAATCTTACGACTCTGGAAATTTCTGAGTTGAAGTATGTAGCAATCCACATATTATGTACGCCATTTGAACCCAATGCATCAGAAAATGATAAATTTGAATTAACACCCACAAATAGTTTTTAAAACAATATTAGAGTATATTTTCAATAGTATTAGAAGTGGGTTTTGTAGCCTCCTTGAATAAGTATTTGAAAATTGAAACTTCTGATTATCCTATTAGAAAAAAATCTAAAAATAACATAAGATAATATGACATAGATATTCCCATCATCTAATGTTTTCTCAGGAAAATCACGAGGCAAAATATCGCGCCATAAGTTTCCTCATGGCAGGTTCACCTTCGGCTCCTTTTTTGTTGGGATGAATTCCACATTGACTAACTTATGTGGAATCCTTATTGTTGATCGGATCCTTGGGATAAATATTCCCAATGAGTCCTATATTAATAGTATAGTCCCTTATTGTTATTAGTGTAACCCCCTCTATTGTTGTTATTGTACCATTGTAACCCCCATTTTGTTATTATTGTGCCCTTAAATTATTATTGTTAGGTCGGCTAGGATTACATTGTGGCCCACTAGGATTACATTATGGTCCCATGGACTCCTATATATAGAAAGGAGGTTTTGTAAATTGTATCATCCAAGAATTCTTCATTTATGTAATGTATTGGAGGTTGCCCCTCGAAGTGGCTTATTTCTAAGGCGCTGATATCTTTTTTCTTCTATTTTTGGAGCTGGTTACACAACATTTAGAGCTTTTGAATCAATCTTAATCTGTGAATAACTATTTAGAGCTTTATGAGCCTATCCTATTAAACCAAAAAATCTAAAAATAACATAAGATAATATGACATAGATATTCCTCATGATCCAGTATAAGAAAGAGAAAATCATGAGGCAAAATATAGTATCCATAAATTTCCTCACTTTCTTGGTTCACCTTCGGCTCCTTTTTTGTTGGGATGAATTCCACATAGACCTAGCTTATATGGAATCCTTATCGTTGATCGGATCATAGAGATAAGTACATTTTAGAGGTCCTATATCACTAGTATAGTCCCTTATTATTGTTAGTGTAACCCCCTTATTGTTATTATTGTACCCTTGTAACCCCCATTTTGTTATTATTGTGCCCTTAAATTATTATTGTTAGGTGGGCTAGGATTACATTGTGGCCCACTAGGATTACATTATGGCCCCATGGACTCCTATATATAGAAAGGAGGTTTTGTAAATTGTATCATCCAAGAATTGTTCATTTATGTAATGTATTGGAGGTTCCCCCTCGAAGTGGCTTATTTCTAAGGCGTTGATATCTCTTTTCTTCTATTTTTGAAGCTGGTTACACAACATTTGGTATCAGAGCTTTGGATTCTAGGGTTTCGCTGCTCCAAACAGGTCATCGTGGCATTTTCGCTATAACTTTTTTTCTACAAAGTTTCAAAAGCTGAAATTTTTAGGGTGCTCCAAGAATCCACAAGGGAAGATTGTCTAAACATTTCGGGCTTGGTTCTAATACCGGAGATATGATCTGTGGAAGTTAGGTCTTTTTCCGGGCTCCTAAACAGTCCCTTCGTGGAATTTCCCACTATATTTTTTCTACTAAGGTTTAGAATCTGAAATTTTAGGGTGTGAGCTGATTTCCACGAGAAAAGTTTCAAAAAATGTCAGCGTAGTTACGTATTTTTGGAGATATGATGCATGGAGGTAGTGCGGATAATGAGGCTCCCGAATTTCATCTCAAAGGGGTGATCGTGGGAAAATATTCATAACTCTCTCTCTGAGCATCGGATTGGAGTGCCGTAAAAAGTGGTTACAACTGAATGGACTTTAGTTTCTTGGCTATCAATTTCAGACTGAAGGATGAAACAGTGACATGCTTTGTGAAGATGCTGAGATTCGCTCTACTCCTTGGGTCAAAATTGGGTCATTGTGGGATATTAAAATAACTTTGTCTTGAAGAATCAAATTATATAGGACCTGCCGATTTGAAAGAAGCTTTAGGTGATATTCAGGGGCTAAATTTCAGATATTGACGATTTTCAATTACAAAGATAATTCAATTTCAATATCGAGCTCCTCAAAAGCAAGTAAAAGGTGTGTATTTTTTTTCTGAATTACATAAGTCTTGTTTGAAGAATCAAGTTGAATTGATTCCAAGGGCATATTGTAGAATAGATATCAGTATTGGATTCTAAAATGGCCCCTAAAAAGAATTCAACACCTATTAAGCCTTTAGAAGGCTCTACTATGACTCATGAAGATGAAGAATGGCAACATGACATATCAAAATTACAAGAGCAAATTTCGCTCTCACAAAGAACAACAAAAAATGAAATGGAAGTTTTGAAGAAAGGCGTGGAAACTAAGATGGATGGTTTGAAGAAAGGCGTGGAAGCTAAGATGAATGGTTTGGAAGCTAAGATGGATGGCATGGAAGTGAGCATGGAAGCTAAGATGGATGACATGGAAGCTAAGATCGATGAAAAAATGAAAGACAACATGGAAAACATGAAGAAGGATCTAAAAGTAGACATCAAAGGTTTGGCAAAGTTGATACAAGAAATGTTTCCTAATGGTGAAAAGATAGTAGAGGAAACTCATGATGAGAACAAAATAAATGTTAATCATGATTTCATAAACTCTACTATTGGAGGGAAGAACCACCATATTCCAAAAATGGATATGAGGAATTTTGATGGAAAGGATCCTGTAACATGGATACTACAGATGGAGCAATATTTTGATCTCCATAATGTGCAAAACACACAAAAGGTACGCATTGCAACTTTACATTTAGAACAAAATACATTTATATGGTATCGATGGCTTTTCTCTTGTAAAAAAATTGTCACTTGGTCAATTTTTACGGAGGAAAAGATAGCACATTATGAGGATACAAAGAGCAACACCTTCTTTAGCCAATTGATAAATCTCAAACAAAAGGGTTTAGTGGGGGAGCACATTGAGGACTTCCAAAAATTGAATATAAGGGTAACTGATATTCCAGAGGAACACAGGATTGATCTCTTCATAGGCAATTTAAAGGATAACATCCAACATGAAGTTCGCATTTTGGAACCTGATTCATTGGAGAAGGCATTCAGGTTGGCAAGAAAAGTTGAATGTAAAATTATGGCGACAAGGAAGCCTACCACTCAATTCTATAAAGAAGGAAGTGTTTCTACGCCTAGATTTCCACAACCTACAAGGTTGACACCACAACAATTGGAAGAAAAAAAGAGCAAAAGGGCTTTGCTACAGTTGTGATAGCAAATACACTAAAGGTCATAAGTGTGCTGAGAAGAAATTATTTTACATAGATTGTGAAGAGGAAGAAGAAAATGAACAAGAAGAGGATATACACCAGGAACCAACCCTAGAAAAGGAAGAAATGAATCCGACCATATCGTGTAATGCACTGGCAGGAATTACCACTCCTCAAACTCTCAAGATAGAAGGACAAATCAAGAAGAAAAAGGTAATAGTGTTGATTGATTCAGGTAGCACCCATAGTTTTATTCATTGTAAGGTAGCCAAGGAATTAAATTGTTTCCTATACCCAGCACCAGAATGTCAAGTGATGGTTGCAAATGGAGAAACTATAAATTGCTATGGAAAATGCCATAATATCAAGCTAACCATGGGGGAATACGTATTGACTAGTCCAATGCTTTCCATTCCTATGGGAGGTGCTGATGTTGTACTAGGAGTACAATGGTTACAATCTTTGGGGACGGTAGCTTTTAATTTTCAAGAACTTTTCTTGAAATTTTTTTCATAAGGAAAGGAAGTCGAATTACGGGGTATTGAAGTGAAGCCAGGAGGGATAATAAGCTCTAATGTCATGACAAAGCTTCTAAAGAAAGAAAAATGAGGTGTAATTGCACAATTATGCTCACTAGAAGTTCCGACATCAAAATCATCTATTTCTGCAGATCTCCAACAAGTCTTGGATAATCATTCCAAGGTGTTTCAAACTCCCAAAGGACTCCCACCTATTCGTGATCATGATCATGCTATTCATTTGATTCCAGGAAGTGTTCCTCCAAACATCAGGCCTTATAGATATCCTTACTTCCAAAAGAGCGAATTTGAACGTATGATTGCAGAAATGTTAGAGGCGGGTATAATTCAACCTAGTCAAAGTTCTTTCTCTGCTCCTGTAGTATTGGTACACAAGAAGGATGGATCATGGTGAATGTGTCCGGATTATAGGGGCATGTTAGGTCCCTATATCACTATTATAGTCCCTTATTATTGTTAGTGTAACCCCCTTATTGTTATTATTGTACCCTTGTAACCCCCATTTTGTTATTATTGTGCCCTTAAATTATTATTGTTAGGTCAGCTAGGATTACATTGTGGCCCACTAGGATTACATTATGGCCCCATGGACTCCTATATAGAAAGGAGGTTTTGTAAATTGTATCATCCAAGAATTGTTCATTTATGTAATGTATTGGAGGTTGCCCCCTCGAAGTGGCTCATTTCTAAGGCGTTTATATCTCTTTTCTTCTCTTTTTTGAAGGCTGGATTTACACAACTATTTAGAGCTTTTGAATGCCCTCCTTGAATAACTATTTAGAGCTTTATGAGCCTATCCTATTTGAAAAAAAATCTAAAAATAACATAAGATAATATTACATAGATAATCCTCATGATCTGATATAGGAGAAGAAAATCATGAGGCAAAATATCAGTGCCATAAATTTCCTCACTTGCTTGGTTCACCTTCAGCTCCTTTTTGTTGGGATGAATTCCACATTGACCTAGCTTGTATGGAATCCTTATCGTTGATCTAGATCATGGAGATAAGTACATATTTTTATTCCAATTTTCAGCTACCTGTCCATACATTTCTTTCCTCAACTAGAGTTTCAAAACCTATAGAAACTTTGAGTAATTTGTAGAATCAATCATTAGCTAAACAATTGATGCAATTTAGTAATTTATGCAAATATTAAGTCAAATAATAAAAAAATATGAAATAAAATATGATTAAGTGCCTGATTTTTCATGTAACCTTGTAAACTAATACTCAATTAGAATTATTAAGTTCAAAAATAAGGAGAATGGAGTGTAAGAAGGTCGTCAAAAAGGGATAATTTTGGTGTTGAACATTCCCCCACAAAGAAGATATTGCGTGTCCTCATGTCCAAAATTTCAAAATTTTGTAACCCTTCTCTATCACTAAGCTACCTATCAGGCCTGAGCAAGAACATCTAAATTAGTTCTATTTGTTTTTCTTGTACTGATTACCATCCTTGGTTTCTTCATTACGATCTTGTACTGCAAACTTAGGACCTTTCTCTTAAGAAATTTATCTTTAGCTTTGAATTTCTTATTTTTTTTGTATCAAAACCAAGATGTAGCAGAATGTTATCATTTTAAGTTCTTTGGATTTAATTTTTTACTTTTAGTGCTTCATATTCTTGCTTCAAATATTTATTCAACACTTCCAATTCATAAATCTCAGGCTTAAGAGTATCTTCAATTCTAGGTTCTTGTGGAGGATTGAAATGGATTTCTTCATCTAAAATTTCTTCTTGATTTGAGGATGGCTCAACATTTTTTTTTGTAACTTGTTGTTCAATAGATTCTATATAGTCATAGATTTCTTGCTGGAAAGGGTCAATTTCTGGGGTTTTCCTAGTTGTACTTGCAAATGGTGATGGAACTTTTGGTTCCTCTTCTTTTTCTATCTAAATAAATCCTGGAGATTTTTCATATTTTTCATTGGTTGAATTATTAAATCGTTCACTTCTTCTCACAACTGTTGGTGATTTTTCAGTAGTGAGGAGATTTTTTTTCTTATTGAATTTTCCTTGCTTTATTTCTCCTTTTGACATGCCTTCATTTTTACTGCTGGATTTATTTCTTATACCATTATTATGCTCATATTTTATAAAACATTTTCAAGATGGATTTCATCATCATAATACTCATCTTGTTTTGTTTCCTATACAGGTGACTTTTTCTTAGGTTTTGAAGGAAACTTTTTTCAACTCTTCCTTGTTTTAGCACTGGGTTCATCTAATTCAACTTATTTGAAATGATTTTGTATTAGAAAGTCTTCCTAATTATCCCCTTTACTTTTCAAATGGGCTTTGATTAAATTTTTCAAAAACCCATGATGATATAGAGCATTTTAAATGAACAATATTTTTCTCTGCATGTTAGCAACAATTTTTATTAAACTACAGAGAAGGACATCTGGAAAGTTGATTTCATTACCATCAATAAAATTCATCATAAAGGTAGCATGGTAAAAAAAATTATTTCCAAACCTTTCGTAACAGGTTATGAACTTATGAATGATTAATAACAAATTTTTCCATTTAGTCTTTAAGGATGTGACTCAGATTCCCTTATTAAAGACAAACATATCCAGTCTTGGGTTTTTAAGGAAGATATCCCACTCTTTTTATTTTATTTTTCAATTCTTAAACCAAATTTCCCCATTTCTAGGAAATCCAATAGCTTCTGCCATGAATGACTATGTTAGAACCAATTTTATATCCCAATTTTTTATTTGTTGGCATTATGATGAATGTGTTGTCCTTGATGGAAACCCACTTGTAACAGAGTGCACAAATTATTTCACCGGTGATAGAGTGATGGAACAAAATGAAAAAATTATGAGATAGAGGAGAATAGTTATGAAAGTATTTTTTTATGAAATATACACAAGTTTGGTGAATCGAAGTTGCGTATGTGAAGAAATATATGCAGGTTTGATGAAGTGAATTTGTGTATATGCAATTTTGGTAAAGAAAAGTTGCATACACGCACGGATATGGAGAATCAAACTCACATAAATGATGTGACATTTTTTTATTAATACAAAGGGTCTTAACCATGGTATTAGCCCACAATATTGAGCGTACTAACAAATATTTGATCCTGTCAAAGGTTACCATTGGAATTATTCTAGTTTTGGCTCATGGTATTGGCTAAGGCTAAAAATATATAAGGAGGTGAATATAAATGTGCTAAGTGCGCATGAGTGAGGATAATGAATTAATACTTCAATCTGAAGTATATTTTAATAGCATGGGCTATAGTTGATTGGTATATATGAAATATTGATGCATCTGTGAATACAATGATGGATAAAGATCATTAGACTTGAAATGGCTATGTATTTTCATGATCTATTTATGATTTTTTTAGATCTGTGGTCTATCACATGTTTCTTGCATTGAAGGTTATGATATGAGCATGTTTGAATTTCTAAAGTTGTGTAGTCATGAATTACTTACATATGTGTACGCGAATTCAACATGGAATGCACATATACATGTAGGTTTTGTTCTACAGAGTCGCATACATATTGTGAAGTATGTTAAGATTTGTATCTTCCATGGGTTCTAGATAAGAAGGTACATACGGGGATAAGCCTTATGGAAGGTACGTATGCAAGTTAGGGTTTTGCTGAAGAATATGTTTGATCATTGTTGTTGTGCTTCTCCTATCTGTCAATGAATTCTTCATATAGATCTGGGTTTTTTTATTATTCTTAATGCTACTAGTTGATTGTGATTAAAATATCATTCATTGTTTGGTTGATCGGTGATTCATTGATTTCTTGATTCATTTGCTATAGTGTTATGTTTGAGTTCTGATATATGGTATCAGGCTTAAATAATTGTAGTGGGTTCACTTAGAAAATATGATGAAAAGAGGTCTACATGATGTGATGTATTGAATAAGGTGGATCCAATGTGAAAATTTATAAAACGTGGTCCACGGTGGTGCTGAGGGTTTGAGACTTTAGTGAGTAGGTTTTATCTCCCTTCCAGTGGGTGTTGGAAACTAATATCATAGGGTCGTAACTCCCTTCTAATGGGTTCTAGTAAATGAGATCAGGGTGTCATAGATCCCTTCGAGTGGGTGCTAGTAAGTGAGATCGGGTGGTTGGAGCTCCCTTCCAGTGGGTGTTGGAAAATGAGTGAAGGTTTTAGTCATCTGTAGGTGGGTTCCTATGTCTGGATATGATTATGTGCCAGTACAAGATTGTATTAAGTTTTCTATATAATAAATATTGAAGACAAAGAGGAAAACAATAGAGGTTTTCTCCCTCATTGGGTTTCAACCTTAAATCTTAGACTTCATATGTGTTCCTTATATGTGATGGTTTAATCTGTTCTTACTGCACATGTTTACTTCTTACTTAATAACTGATGAATTAATGATGCACTAGACTAATTGAAGTAATTGAATATATATTTGAATTATAAGTTTTCTAGGAATACTCTAGTTTCCTTAATAAAATTTGTGTAAATACGCTAGTTGGATTCTATAAAGTCACGTACAAAATTCATAAAAGAAAAATAGTAATTTTTGTGAGTTTTTAAATACTTATTCACACCCCTCACTCCCCCACCCTCTTAGTATTTTTCAAACAATTGGTATCAGAGTAGGTCCTTTTGAAGAAGCCTGATCACTTGAAGGAGATCTTTCATAATGGGAATGAAACAAAATAATGAGGCTACTCAAAGGAAGAATATAACTTAGAAAACATGGGCAGCAAGAAATGGAGAAGAAAAAATAGGTATTGATTTTTGTTCTTGTGATCCACTTCCTTTTTCATGCAATATTGATGATAGTGAATATGAAAGTAAAAGTAATGTTATGGATCTAGAAGCAGAAGTTTCAAAGATCAAAAATGAAATTGAAGATCAAAAAATCATATTTAATGAAAGGGAATGTATATTGAAAGGTGTGATTACTAGATTGAATAAGTAGTTACAGGAAAGAAACTCAATTGAGCAGATGAACAAAGAGAAGATAGACCAATGTCAAAGGATACATCATGAATTAATCAATCACATTAAAGGAATTGAAGTAGAAATCATATCTCTCAGATTAGATCTGGAAAAATAAAATAAGAGGAATGAATAACTACAAACATTTGAAGAACAACAAAACAGGTTGAAATACGAGAATATCTAATTAAAAGAGCAAGTAGAAGAAGGAAGAAGGGTTGAAGAAGGTATGAAGAAGAAATACCAAAGAATGGAGGTTGATGTAGACATTTTAAAAGGTAAATTAGAAGAAAAGGATAAACATTTCAGATTTCAAGATAGTACTAAGATTCTGGATAATATTATTAGTAGTCAAAGGACTCCTTTTGTTAAATTTGTTCCTTTTTTTCATGAAAATGTTAAAGGATAATATAGTTCACAAGCCAATGCTAAATATTCAAATGATATCAATGCAAAACCTGAAGTTTTTAAAGAGACAAAAATTCAAGTTCATAAACAACCAAGGATCATGAATCATCAAAGGAAATCATTTTCACCTAACTATAGAAGTATCAATCGATTCTCTCCTCTAATCAATAATTTTAATTGCTTTATATGTTATAATTAGGGACATGTTTCAACCAATTGCAGAAGTATATTTTTTTGGCAACAAACAAATACACACTTTACAGAGAGAAAATCAACACTTAAGTAAGGGATATTGTTTTTCATGCAACAATTTTGGTCATAAAGATGTTTATTCCATGAGACGATCATATTATGATTCCTCTCCTCCATTTTCTAGTCACATAAGATGTTATTCTTGTAACAAGTTTGGGCATGTAGAAACTTAATGAAGGAACATATCAATCAATCACCGAAGACAATATGGAAGACCTAAGAAAAATGGATCTGCAAATGTTCCTAATATTGAGCAGAAAGAGGAAGAGATAAGATGTGGTCTTGCCCTCTGCTCATTTAAAAATGATGATGAATGGTACATCGACAATAGATGTTCTCTTAACATTACTTGTGATAAGAGTAAGATGGAGTATCTCAAGAGAAATCAATATGGTAAGGTTATTATTTCAAATGATTCTCCAACAAAATTTTTGGGAAAAGGTAGATCCAGGATTAACAAAAATAGAAAGGTAGTTGATAATTTATTAATTCAAGGTCTAAAACAAAACATATTTAATGTAGGTCAAATGGTAGGTAAAGGAAATGTAATTGTGTTCACATGAAGCAAATGCAAGGTCATGGATGAAGAAACAGGAAAGGTCATAGCAAGTGGTTACTTAAACATTGATAAATTATATGCGTTTTAAGTTCTGAACTCTCGCAGATATAAGGAGGATTTAGAATTAGACTGAAAGAAAATAGTTCCCATTGAAATCAATTATTCTTGAAAGAAAATTGTTAAGAGTGACTGAAATATATAAAGATTAGTTTGTCAATTTTAGTTTTCTATATTTCTAGCAGTGCATCTGATATGTCAACAGAATACACGTAAAAACTGTACAATCTCAGGGGTAGTTGAAGCTATGAAATTTTTCAATATTTTTCTTTCTATATCTGGGTTGCATGAAATAAATTGATGTATATATGTAAGTTGATTTAAATATAGCCGCATATGTTCTTCTCTGACAATGAAAACAATGGGAAAGACTCATGCAAATCCTATGATATGCTTCTGACAGCTATGATTTGATTTTTTTAGTCTGATGTTTATGGTTACAATCTGCGGATGTTGTATTGGTATATGATGATCTATGAGTTTGAAATTGATGATTATCTAAATTTGTGAATATGCTCTTATGTATGAATTTATATAATGAGTAAACAAGTAGCACAAGTTGAGGGGGATCATTATCCTTGCTTCTTATAATGCATTGTTGGCATTATGCTTTTTGAAGATGCCTGATGTTTTATGCACATATGTAGACATGTATATGATCACTTCATGATGATGTTTTTGTCATGGATGATACTCATTACCTTATATTATTTCATGATTCTATATCATATACGTTGCATGGATGTTCATGGATTAAGTAAGTTGACCTTGATGAGGTCATAAGGATGACTTTATGGATGATATATTCTGAAATATATTATGATGATGATGCTGCATTTTTCTACTCATGTTTTTGGTGACAGAAAATTATGAATCAGATCATGTTCAGTATATAATGGTTTCATATGACTATCATGGTTTTGATCTATCACTATTGAGGTCTTTTGGTCTTGGTTATAAATATCATATTTATCATTTGATGTAAAGGTCATGTGAAGCCCTATGATGTAATGATCTTCATATTTAGCTATGTATGCACTTTTTAGGTCATGTCAAATATGTAATCCCACTTGGTTGGGTGGTTGAGTCAAATATGTAACCTCACTTGGTTGGGTGATTGATGTAAGTATGATTCCTTGGTATACTTAGTTGAGTTATAGAGTCATGTACTTAATTGAAAATATTTTTGAAGATTCAACATGTGCTTAAGGGGAGCATGGTCAGTATAGTGCATATCAGGTCTATAGAGTTGTTGTATCTACAAGGAAATAGAAAACCCTGTTGCAGCATTGGTCCTCTCTTTTCCCTTGATGTCAAATGGGGTAGCATAACTTGGTGTTTGAATAATTATTATATTGATCTATAGTTTCTGGTGATCAAAAACCAACATGGTTTCGATCAAGTTGAAAGGGGGATATTGTTAGCATTGTGATACATTTGTTGTCCTTGATGGAAACCCAATTGTAACAAAGTGCACAGATTAATTAAGAGGTGACAGAGTGATGGAAAAAAATGAAAGAATGATGAGACATAGGTTTCAGGTCAGAATAATTATGAAAGTAAATTTTGAAGAAATATACACATGTTTGATGAAGAGAAGTTTTGTATACGAAGAAAATACACAATTTTGATGAGACGAAGTTATGTATAAGCAAGTTTGGTGAAGTAAAGTTGCGTACACATGCGGATATGAAGAAGCAAAGTCACATACATGCTGCAACAATATTTTATTAATACCAAGGGTGTTAACCATGGTATTAGACAACAATATTGAGCATATTAATGACTATTTGATCCCATCAAATATTACCATCGAAATTAGTGTGGTTTTGGCTCATGGCATTGGCTAAGGAACAAACTATATAAAGAGGTGAATATAAAAATTTTAATTGTGCGTGAGTAAGGGTAATGAATGAATACTTCAATCTAAAGAATATTTGCATGGTATGGGCTATAGTTGATTGGTAGATCTGAAATAACGATGTAGTCATGAAAACAATGATGGATATGGATCATTAGAGCTAAAATGGATATGTATTTGCATGATATGTTTATGATTTGTTCAGATCTGTGATTTGGCACATGTTTGTTGCAGTGAAGTTTATGATCTGAGTATATTTTAAGTTTTGAAGTGTTTCACAGTCATGAATTAGTTGTAGATATCTATGCCATTTCCACACATCGATAGCACGTATACACATGGGGTTTTTTTCTGCAGAGTCGCATATATATGCTTAGGTATGTTAATATTTATACACGAGTTAGGTTTTGGATAAGTGCATACATACATTAAAATATTTATGGAAGGTGTGTATGCACGTCAAGCTTTTACTGAAGAATATGTTTGATCAATGTTGATGTGTTGATGCTATATATGAATGAATTATTCATATACATATGGGTTTTTTATTATTGTTAATGCTACTAGTTGGTTGTGATTAAAATATCATTGATTCGTTCATTGATTTATGGTTCATTGATTGGTTGATTGATTTGGTACAATTTTTTTTTTCAGTTATGATGTATGGTATTCAGCTTAAATAAGTGTAGTGGGTCTAGTATGAAAATATGATAAAAAGAGGCCTACAAGTTGTGATGTATTGAATAAGGTGGATCCAGTGTGAAAATTTATGAAACATGATCCACAATGGTGTTGAGGGTTGGATGCTTTAGTGGGTGGTTTTAGCTCGCTTCCAATGGGTGCCCGTAAATGAGATAAGGTGGTCGTAGCTCACTTCTAGTGGATGGTATTAAATGAGATTAGGGGGTTGTAACTTCCTTCCAGTGGGTGTTGGTAAATGAGATCAAGGGTTTGGAGCTCCCTTCCAGTGGGTTTTGGAGAATAAGTGAAGGTTGTAGCATTCTATGGCTAGGTGCATGCGTGCTGGTATGAGTCTGCTCTAGTACAATACTGCAACTAGTTTTCTATATAATAAATATTGAAGACATAGATGACAACAACAATGATTTTCTCTAACATTGGATTTCCATCATAAATCCTAGTGTTCATATGTGTTTCTTATATGTGATGGTTTAATCTATTCTTACTACACATGTTTACTTCTTACTAAATATCAGATCAATAACTGATAAACTACTCTTGGTCAAGTAATTAAATATATATAGGAAATATAAGTTTTCTGGGCATACGCTAGCTTCCTTAATAACAAACATTTGCATACACTAGTTCGATTCTGTAAAGTCTCATACAAAATTTAGAAAAGAAAAAGAATAGTTTTTGTGAGTTTTTAAATACTTATTCACCCCCCACCCCCCTCATTATTTTTCCCAACATGCTTCTATACCATCATAAGCCCAATAAAATGATTTTATTACTTCTTTCTCATGCCCATATAACTTTCAAATAATTCCAACCAATGTTCTTTCTACAACTACTGCTTCACCTACAGTTATGCTTCAAGACATTTATCTCCATTATGCTTGTAGAGGAATCTCATCTAAAGGAACATGATTTCCCAAACTCTGGAAACTATGCCATCTCTTAACATATTATTTTCCATATTTTAAAAGAGAAGGAAAATAATATCCTAAGAGAAGGATTTTGTAAGAAATCCTTTTATCATAAAAATGTCCTCCACATGGGTCATCATGACAAGCTTTTAAAAATTCTACTACTTCATCTTCTCTCACACATATTCAAATGATTAAATCAGGTCATGTTTTTTACAATTCTTCATTTATTCATGAATAATATGCATTGGTTGGAATAAATTTCCTTTTCTCTCAAGGAGAAAAATATGAAGGTAACTTCCCTATAGACAAATAATTAGGAATATCTACAAACCAAGGAGATTTAATAGATACTGCACAAATATATTCGCTAGGAAAATTATATTTTACAAGAACATCCTTATTATCATTTTGGATTCTAGATAGAAAATAAGTGACTATATTCTCCTTTCTAGGCCTATCCAGAATAGTAATATTCAATTCCTGTAACAACAATAACCATATTGTAACTCTACCATTAGTAATAGATTTATTCATTAAATATCTAATTGTAGAGTGATATGTGTGAAAAAAAATTCATAACCAATGATATAATGTCAAAACTTATTAATAGCATGTACAAAAGATAAAAAATCTTTTTCTATTACAATATAATTCAACTCTGCGGGAGTTAAATTTTTAGTCATGTAATAAATGGCATATGGAGTCAAATATTTATGTCCCAATACAACTCCTAAATTTGTATCTTAAGCGTCGGTTGAAATATGAAAACAAAGCCTCCAATTTTGTCCTCATGAGATGGGTTATTCAGAAATATTTTCTTTCTTTGTTTCAAAAAATTTTTGGGAATTAGAATTCAAAATTAATTCTAAATATTTTGTAATAAATTTGAAAAGTGGAGAGGCTAGTTTGGTGATTTTTTTTTATAAATCTTTTGTAATAACTAGTAAAACCAAGAAAACTTCTAACATCTTTTTGACAAGTAGGAATCGATCATTTTGAAATAACTTCTTGGGATGGGTATGACTATGTGTTTTCCATTTTATTCAATGGTAAATATTTAGTTACCATTATGGTACTATGAATGGACAGGAATGTCCCTAGTTGACATGGTTAGCGCTGGATGACGAAGTAAGCTTATTGGTAGGCATCATTTCTCTACGTGTTATTGTGTAGCCACTTCTCCCTTGTGTTGAAATGGAATTTGTAAGAATGTTAGTTGTTGTGTGGCTCCCTCTTGGACATTAAGGACATGGTTTCCAATATTTTCTTTCATATACTTGAACTCAATGATCTGAGGGAAATGGTTGTTGCAGTGACCAAATTATCCATACAACACATTTTTTTCACCCTCAATTACTGTCAACACAATTAAGAGCAACTTACTGTCACTTCCCCATTTTTAATATGGGTTATTGGATTTTGTCTTATGGTGCAATGGTGCACAAAAAATCAATAAATTACAAGGATATTGTTCCCTACATGGAGCCAAATAGAAAATTATTAGCAAGATGAAAACATAAACGAATGGTTAATGTAACTAAATCTATCAAAGAACATTAGCTACATTTAAATAAAAATGGAAAATAAAATAAATGAACGCAAGAGATAGGAAAGAAATGATTTTATTTATTACTTGATGAAAAGAGTTAAATATTACCCTATAAACACTAAAGGCAGTTGCCAAGACAAGGGACCCTATGACTTTCCTAAAGTAATGTCACTTTTCCCTCTCCTTAAAATAATGATATCTCCTTAGATAAGTCTTGTCATATTTATTAATGGTGATCTCTTTGAACACGGAATAATGTTAATCGACTTGGAAATTCTTGTATCATAACTTTTCATTCACTTCTCCCTTCTCTTGGTCCAAATTCCACTATTATTTATATGTTGAAACTTATGACTTGGCTCCCCTATGTTTATTTATGATATTTTATCTAGTGGAATAAAAGGGGATTTCTTCGGAGGATCCTTGATGCAAATCCAAGAGTGAAATGGATTGACACTTAGATAGCTATGCTTGTCTGATCAATAAATAGTACTCATTTAATGTGAAGTGGTCCTTGGTCTGTTGATTTTTCAAATTCATATATTCATGTGACTATCGATGAAACAACCATGGTGATTATGGCTAAAATACTTATATATCTTTGCATGGTTTTACTTTTTAAATGAGAACATTAGGAATATTGAGTTTTTGGTTATTTATGATGTTTTCTAGTATTCGATAGTAGAATTGCAGATTCCTTTCTTCATTGATGGTAATCTTGGTTAGTACAAGTGAGAGTACTGTTTTTCACTCAAATAAATTATGGCTAGAAAATATAATTTTTTTCATTGTACTACCGATGATGGGGCATAATCACACATTATGTCAACCTTGGCTTCGAAAAAACTTTCCTATCCTTTTATTGTTCCTTCAATGAATAAGTTTAGATAATTTTATGGTAGAATATATACCCACTTAGTGATGTTACCTAACGTTCCCATCACATTATGTGTAAAGTTTGGTTCGGTCAATGCTAATATCATGTGTTGCCTAATACATTAAAGTATCATCCTTAACCAAAATTATATACATTCCATAAGTTTTTTGGTGTATTTATTATTTCACGTCATGATATTCTCACATGAGTAGTGCATCATCACCATTTATCAAATATCCTACTACAATACTCCTTCCCTACATTGTAGGATAGGATATCACCTTCTAATATTGAGGTTAAGTACATGCACTATGTGTTCACTATCACTATTTTTGCAACATCCACTCCCATTAGTTATGATGGCATGTCTCTAGAACCTCGTCCTCATCACTTCAACTTGGCTACTGGGAAAATTTATTCACCATAAGGGGAATCCCTAATTATTTCCTCCATCACTATCCATTATAGTAATAATGTCTTAGCTACATCCTACCTTGAGAGTGAATACTTTTTTTTAGATCTTTACTTTGTTTGATACTTTTAGGGATAACCGTGACCAAATTTCTCATATCAATTATTCACAAGGTCCTAACCACTCTATTACTTCACCCTCTCATTTTGTCTCTTCTTAGACTATTCCTTATCCCAGAGGATCATATTTGACATTTTATATGATTTCCATGGAATAAAATTCCATGTTTATGTGTCATATCACCATAGGAAATGTTGGTGACTAGTTTAAAGTCCAAACACTCCCGTTAGCCATTCTACAACCAAATGAATCTCATATAATATTTAGTTTTTTTGTTTTTGGATACCCAACCTTAATCTACTTACTCTTATACCTTTGGTCCATCATCCTACACATATAAGTACAATATGACTTTCCATGTGGGTCACTCTAGATCTAACATTCCAAATAACGCTAGATTACATTGTACCCTTTGTGGCATCCATTATCATACATTGTTTTGTCACATACCCCCAAACATTACTCGATTACAACACATTTCTCAGTAATAATGGATTCAACCATACACTAACATTGTCAGAGACTCTCTAGGCATCTCTTAATTCCTCCATTTCTATGAGGAATAACTCGACTCATCCCATGACAACCCCCATTGTAGCAGAACTTTCGGAGTTAAAGCTTGCCCAATCACAAGGACTAAGAAAACAAATATGAACTCCCCCCTCCACCAATGATCAACACAACTATTAACAATTCTACTTCATTTCCTCCTCTATGAGGAAATATCATTATCCATAAACTCATTGTTCATGAGTGTTGAGATTGATTCATCCATTGGAATTAAACATCACAGAGCATGTCAGCAATCCACTCATTGTGTTTTTGTCTCATTGGCTATTGGATCTATGAAGCTATGGATGATGTTGCACACTTATGTTTTTTTCAATAACTACACATCCCTATAATCACTTCATGACTTCTCTTAGGAATTTCCACCCTTTTCTAAAGTCTTCCACTCAAAGACATGAAATCACACAAGTAACTTTGGGATGCCATGCACTATTACTCTTTATTTTTAATACAAGAAACATGTCTGCATTGGCCTCATCCACTAATGCAGATTCATTTATTCTTATCGAAAATCTCTTTAATATTTTTCTTGTTTTATTCCTTCTCTTGATGATGATGTAATATCCCTTTAGGGGTTCCTATTAGGGAAATCCATTACTCCTTTATCTCTAGTAAGTAGAACCAGAACTCTCAAGTTGGAGTCATTTTTCCCCACAAATTCACTACTAGAGGAACCTTCCTTCCTCTTCTAAACCACCACACTACAAAAAGTGGAAACAATTTTTATATTTCTTTAGTTGTTATGAATATATATTCGGTACTCTGTTCATTTTTTCTTGGTGTTTTGATATGTATTTCCTCTAAGGTTTCAACTCCACATGTTACATAATCATAAACTCATAGTTTGGGTTTTTATCAGCCTAATGGCACCTACCTTTGTGTCATACACTAGTGCCGTATTTCATGCCACAACACTTATACCTTAGGATCCCATTTTCGCTTATGAAATAAGGTACATATTTTTGACACTCTAATTATTAATTATGTTTTTTTTATCGAAGTGATTTTATCATTAATACTTTCACTTTGTGCATTAGATATATTTCGTGCAAGCCCCTTCAAGCTATCTCCAATGAATATAGTAAGGGGTATTATCTTACCCTTTTATGTATGTAATCCTTCATCTACCATGGTAGGTCGTCCCTTTGATATGCATATCACTATATAATTCATTTTGAGATCCAACCACATCTGTTTCCATCACCTCTTTCTTATTTATATGTTTGTAGGAAATTAGTAATTTTGCAATAACAAGGATTTTCACCTTTTGTAGAAATTTTTGTATTATTGATATCCATAAATTCATCATCCTTTGTAAGGAAAAATAACTGTTCATTTTTTTGGGATTCATGTTTCCTTCTCATCATTTTGAGGGAATATTCTCTCATGCTCTTGGGCACCAATTTAGTTGATCATCATTAATATGACACGAATATTTCATTTGAGTGCCATAGCCCCATCATTTGTACATTATTTTCATGACCCTCCATCCACTAATACACATGGATGTTGTTTATTTGATAGCATTGGAAGTTTTTCTGCATAAGGTAGGTGTCTAGCATATAAGAGAGATGTCCTCTTTAGGTGCTTGTTTGAGAGGAGTGGGTAATATGATTTATTTCCGAAGTTTTAACTTAGGAAAATCACATCATTTAATTTAACTAATTGATATTTGACTAATTTAACAAATTTATATGGACAAATAGTTTAATTATTTAAGTGAGTTATATTTAATCTCCACACATGATATGAAATTTTTAGGATTTGATGATAGCCATTTATCACTTTGGATATTGTTGAGTTGGGTTGAGTGAAATTATAATGAGAACCTCAGGGAGAGGATGGTGGTGTGTTGTGGTTTCAGGAAGTGGTTTTCTCATGAAGGAGAGTCTCAAGTGATTGAGGAGGAAGAGGAAAAGGGTGTAGCTATAGGATTAAAGGGAGGACGCGTAGAAAATTTCTAGCTGAAAATTTGAGATAGGATGAGCTTTAGAAGGCGATCTAAGAAGACCAACAATGATATACAAGCAAGATGAGAGGGCTAAGAAGTGATTTGTAGGTAGGATTAGTGTATGTTAAGTGAGGAGAATGGTGTAACAATTAAGAATGATTGAGTTCTTGTAATTTGTGTGTGATGCTTGGAGGAGGAGGCCGTAATAACTAATGCCTAATTTTAGCAAGTAGGGTGAGTATTTCTAGTGGTGTTAAAAATGTGCAAGTAAAATTTTATGAGGATTTGAATTGATATAGGTTCCATTACTAAATTTTGTATGAAATTTATTTTTAGGTATAGACGCTATATTTTTCACATTTTAATATAAAGTGAAGGAATATTTACTAGGAAAAAAATTATGTTTCCTTTTCATGATTTCCTATTTAATTTTATCTCATGTATTATTGTTTTTGGAAATAATACCCTAAAGGTCTGGGGTTGACAAACTTCACAGATCAGGCGCATGTGATTCAAGAAGGACTCACTTAACCAACTTTGATATTGAAAACTAGATACTACTAGTTGTAGAACTTACCTGAATGTCCATCGGTTGATGTAGATCCCGTGGGGCGAAAACCCCCTGCAAAACTTTGTGCTTTGAAACCTGTAAATCCACAAAGAATGAACACAAAAACCTAGTTTTAAAGCATATATAGTTCCTAAATGTTAGTAAAAATCATGTATAATATCATAAAAATAATATGAAATATTCAATTAATGATTATTACACATGTATAAAGCATCATAAACATGTAAATTTTGGGAACAAGATGGCTCTTCTTATTATGCATGACACGTACAATAATCAAAACATGGAGAGATCACCTGAATCCTGCCACGTCCTTAGAGCATATTGCCCTCTAGATCCATCCAACCCTAGTCTCACAAGAATTCTTCCAAGATGTGTGTACAATAGATGTCATATAGGGTGATTAACATCTCAAGAAAATAAGGGTTTTCTGAATATACTTGGGAAGTGTAGGAGGCATAGAAATTTCAGACTTGAATAGGGCTCCAACAGAATATAATATCTATGTTTTTTCTCTCTCCCTTAGGCCATTCCTTTGACGGGCTTTTATACTCCCTCAAATTAGTTTCTGCAGGTAGGAACAGTTAGGCCATAGGCTAGGTGGTTGAATTACTGGAATAACCATCAAACCCACCTGAAAAATAAGGAAAATATATATTTTTTAATAGCTAAAAAGGTGTACATGGATATCTATGAATGGACTCGTGTATATACGTGGAAAATTCTGGGCAGAGTCGCGTATGGGTTTTAAGATAATTTTTTTGTGAAAATGTTCAAGTCTGAGGGAAAAGGGTGCCTAAGGCCAAAGTGTAAATCATTAAGTAAATGAAGATGATAAATGACACTATAATAGATGCCCCATAATATATGAGGTCAGAAGGAGTACATTATGGCCGAAATGCATTATGTGCAATATAAATAAACTTGCAAGGACTAGAGAGGACTTCACCAGATTTCATCCAGCCAAAAAACTAGTGAGAGAAATCAAAGAGATAGCTCATGTCTGAGGCAGGTATACCCATGCTCAGTGAAAGAAAAGCATGTCCGAAAATGAAGTACAGAGCGGATTCAAAATGTATACAAGTATAGCTGAAAAATGTAAAATACATAGTCAATCATCTGATCACTGCCCGGAAGCATAAGTCAAAATCAGGTCCAAGTATCACATATAGAAGACTGATCAATGATGCTGCAATAGATATCTAATCACAAAATTCACAACTAAACCTTCAAGTACCAAATCATAAGTGGTGGAACAAATGGTACAACACGTAACTCAGGAGCCAACATATAGGATGTTGTCGTGGTCAAACTACAACATATAAGTGTGGATGGTGTCACAGGAAGAAAAATGAAGAAGCTGTCTAAGTGAACTGAATCATGTTGATGCAAACCCGAGGTATTCATGGATCACAATGGCACAATTCTACAAGATGGGAATAAATGAGCTGAAGTCAACTATGTAAGAAATCATTTGGTTACCAGTCATTGATGTATACTATTAACAAACACAAGACAACCCACGGATAATTAAAAAGAGTTTGAAGGTGCCCTAGTACAATCAAACAAGTGTGAATAAATGAGTTGAAGTTGAACACTTGAAAGAATCTATCAATCAAGAGGCAGTGATGTATCCTCACTGTCGATAGTGAAGAGTCTGCCACTGATGAATGGAAACCCTAAGGTACTAAAAAAAAAAAACTCTAGACTTTATTCCCAGAGCAATGAGTCGGAGTCGATGGGAAAATATCTACTGGAAGGAAAGCATTAAGGTATCCCACATCATTTCAGCATGAGTGTAACTAGTAGGCCAATATTTCGAAGGAATTATATGAAGTAGAGTGAAGTAGCCTACCCGAAGTACATTTCTGGCATGCACAAGATGGATCTAGTGCACGGCAGAAACCCTTTGAACCAACCAATAATGAAAGATGACAAAGAGGCAAGATATCCACCGATAGGGTCAAATGGAAATCAAGGTACTGCACGAATCCCAGGTGTGATAATGTAAACTAATGCCGAACACAAGGGAAATCACTCAGTCAAAGACCCACAATTATGATCAAATGTTGAGAACAAGGTCACCTATCAATGATGTAAATAGGGCTAAGGTATGACTCTAGGTTTGCTCTAAGAGAAATATGTCGTATTCGATAAAAGATAAAACTGCTGGCAATAAATCAATCGAGCCTTTCTCAAACCACCATGATCATAGGACCAAACATCTGATGTGATGGAGCAATATACTGATAAGACCCAGAAGGCTGACTAAAAAATGTGTCAAGAGACACCGCAAAAAGCCTAACTCAGGTTAACTTCCCTTGAAAAAAAGCATGACTCATATTGAATATGGTAGTAAATGGTAACTTTGTATAAATTTTCCATGGAGGAGGCATGAAAAAACCCTCCATATGATTGGAAGATATAACCAACTAGGGGAGAACTGACACATGTAACAAGGTTATGGCTTCTCCTAAGTCAAAAATAAAAATATCTGAAATGAAGGAAAGATTTTGTGCTTTGTTCAAGGGCGAAAAAACTGACATTGTAGCTACCATCAAAATACAAAGTAATATCCCGCTCCCGCTCCTTTTCAAATATTTAATTTTTTTGTATTTTTCATATTCAAAGCCTGAAAAAGAATAAAATAATGCTATAATACAATGGATAGAACGATTATCATGAAACAAAATCACTATTTCTTGGGATAGGAAAAATCCTATACTCAATGCAAGGCTACGGAAACTAGTAAGTGATACTCAAATTAATGTTCCATCCATGGGTAAAAGGGTGTCAATTCATGGTAGCTAAGTGATTGCATGGTTAACTTGTACAGAAATTCATGGTCAAAATATGGCTTAAACATTGAGTCCAAATGAAGC
>JAXQQM020058569.1:0-42493 GCA_034641835.2 Pinus albicaulis
CAGTTTCGTAGCTTGTTAGGAGACCCTATTCCAACACAACAATTTTGTACCAACAACAAAGATGGATAATGGTCTTTATAATTCTCAAAAAATACTGTATGAAAATCCTATAAGGAACATATTCTAGCTGGTCTTAACCATTCATACCATGTTCTTGCCTTTTCTTCTATAGTAGGCATAAATATCTTCATTAAGCAATCCTTAGGAAACTTAACTTTAAGTCTACATATATGCATATGAAACTTGATCAAGTGCAAGACAACATCATCTTTCTTTTCATCTTTGAACATGGGAATATAAGATAACCAATCAACATGAGGCATAAGATTTTGAAAGCCAGGGATATGAGACCGATCCATAGGAGCATACTAGACATTCCTTCTTGCAGTTGAATCTATCTTGAAAACAATGAAGTTACCAAAAAGTTCTTGAAGCTACCGGTTTTGAATAGTGGATTCACCATGAAAACTCTGAACTTTGGAATTATTCGCCACTTGAGCCGCCAGGTGAAAGATGGACAACCTTATTGTGCATGACCATTGTTCACCATCAGAAATTAGAGCTAATCTTTGTCATTCTTTCCCAAGAAATATTTAACCTTCACTCCCTGGAAATGGTGCCAAAGATATGTTATCACTCCCCCCTTATTCCCAAGGCTAAGAATGGAGTTGAAGGAAGGTAACCAAAAACCAACCTTTAAGTTAGATAGCTAGCCCTACCAAGACCATAGAGGGCTCTCTCAATGTCACTTTGCATCCAAAGGGATGACTAGATATAATTTTTTAGGCTATTTATGATGCTCAGTAGACTAGGGATTTTGTTTGTTTGGAGTTTTGATAGATAGGAATGACAGTTAGGAAAATAGGTCTAGGGTTTAGGTTTGATTTCAAAGGTTTACTTATAGAGGTAAGGGTGAGGCTAGGTAGGTAAGCTTATAAGCATGCTTAATTTTTCATTATGTATAGAGTGAACTGAGAGGGATTTAGAATGAACATTAAACTGAATTCATTCATCAGAAGAGCAGAGACATGTTCATGTAAATGTTACAAAAAATAAAGCACAAAAAACATTATTTATGCTTATAAAGTGATAATACTTAACATAAATAATAATATATGTGAAATATGGATAAAATAAAATTCAAAATGATAAATTTACAGATAAAAACAAATTCTGAAAGGCACACCACTGAAGTCTCAACACTATGTCTACAACATTGTCTTTGATTTCATTAATAAAAGCTTGTACAAGAGCTCCACTGCAAATAACAACTAGCCAAACTCTAAAAAGGCTTGAGTTAGGAGTAAATGTATAAAATAGAAGTGATTCCACTTCACTGGGTCAAAATATTATCCAAAACACTTCATAAATGCACCATATGAGTCATTTCCTAGTTTCTAGGGAAGTTAGAAACCACTTCCTCAAATTTAGCTAATTAGGAGTTCGTGTCTCTTGGATTAATTACATGTTTCCTCATCATAAGAGGCAAAAAAAAACTCAAATAAATCAAATGAGGCCTCAAGGGACAACTAGCATCAAATTCTAAATTTTTCCTAGCATGACAGATGTCTGAAAGGGATCCATTGCAAAAACGTAATGCCTTTAGCAGAAGCATCGAGCCTGTGTGGAAGAAACATCATGCTTCTTCGAGGGTGCATTTGTCCCATTTAAACGCATACAAATGTAAGTATGAAGGTTGGGATGAGTATCACTATGTGTCTAGTTTCCAATTCACCTTGAAATTTGAGAAAAAACCCACATGAAGACCTCCAAAACTTATTTTTCCCAACCTCACTCCAAAAGCATCGTGCCTGGTCAAAAACACTGGCAAAATAATTAAAATAAGGTGTTTTTTTGGTTTTTTCACCACAAACAAGGGTTTTCATGAAAAAAAAAATACCTGATTTGAAATGTGCAGGTGAAATAGCATCTATCCATGTAAGCCAATATTCATTTGGATGCTCTGAGAGAAAGCATCGTGCTGATGCGTGACGCTTCTGTAACGACCCAATTTTCCAGATTTTCCAAAATGTTTCTGCGGAAATAAGGTTCCAATATGGATCAATATCTATCAAACCATAACATTTTTTGAAAAACAGAGAGAGACTTTTGTTCATTGAAATGTTAGGAAAAACAAATTCCTCCAGTGTTCCAAAATACTTTCCCATTTTCTCAGAATCCAAGTTTGAAGTTGATCGCTAAAAATTTGCAGAAGCATTGTGCCACTTTAGCATAAGCATCACGCCACTTTGAGAGGGATTTTAGAGGCCTTCCCAGAGGATTTTTAGGGTACAAGTGGTATTTTTGGAAATCATAGGATGTCGGCTACAAAATGGAGTCATAAAGCACTACAAACCCCTGCTCCAAACCCATGAAAAATTTATTTGAAGACATCTTGTCCAAAACTGTAGAAAATGACCTAGAGGAACTGTATTTTGAGAATGTCTCTCAAACCATAATACCTATGCATAAACTAAAGGATTTTTTTATTCTTTGGCCTATGTCTCACAAAATCCTCTTTCACGTCTATAAAATTCATCTCCCTTACTTCATAAACTCATTTTGAAGCAAAAATATCCCTATGTGCACTGTAAACCCTAACAAATGATCACAAAACTCTAAAAATAATTCCATGGGTCTGAGTTGACTCAAACCTGGAAACTTGCCCTCCCTTGTTGTACTTTTTCTTCTCATTTTCCATGGTGTTCTTTTGTATGATATAAACCCTAGCTTAATGGGAAGAATGGAAAGGGTGGAATCTAGGAAAACAAGGGAAAATGGGGCATCAAGTTTATAGAGGGGAATGGAGGGGATAGGAGTTAGGGAAAAATATTAACAAATTAGGGGAGATACGGGACTATTTTAGGAGCACATTGAAAGTATAATTCCTTGAAATTGATAATGGAAAGAGGGGGAAAAGGCTAAAACACAGTCCTAACCCGGAATCTCTGCAAAAACACAGTGTGGGCTAGGGTTTTAGGGGAAAATGAAAGAAACATGGGAGATGAATGTGGGAAATAGTTTGGGGAGGTGTATGAGGTGTGTAGGAATTTGAAAGGGTAGAAAAAACAGGATTTTTCTCACTGAAACAAACCAAACACCAAAGAAATAAAAAAACACAGTGAAAACCCTAGGAGAGGGATTTCACCATTTCCTAAAGAAATTGAGTTGAATGAAAGGTGAGGGATGATCACTTACTAACTTGGAAGCCTTTGAAACTTGTAAAAATTTGAGTTGACTCTTCTTGTTTCTCCTTTGGCTTTATTTTCTAAGTTGCTAAATCCCATGATGGTGACAATGGTGATGAACTCTCATGTAGTTTTTTATGACATGAACAAATGGTGACACCTCAAATGTAATCCTAGACCATGACCTAGATGATGGTATATTAACTGATTCATGACCATAAACACTAAAATTAATACTTGACCAAGATGAGTGATGATGACCATGAGTGAATAGAGGGAGTAGCGCTGACCTAGAAAACAACCAATGATCAAGTTTTATTTGAAAACTTATTTGAAATTATAATATTTGACCTACGACCCTATCATCTAACCTTGAAAGAGTACATTTGATTACCAGTGACTGACATACACTAACATGATGTATGAATGAAGTTATAAAGCGATGAATTACAAATAACAAAGGGATGGATGACTCAAAAATGTCAATGGGCTACTGCAGATGGCCAACATAAGATGAGACTTCCCTTGAACACATAACGACATGACACAAGAGTGGCTTGGAAACATGAATAAATGAGAACCATGTGATATCATACGATGATTCAGAAGGAATTAAGGCATGCTCCATATGACTGGAAAAGTAACCAGTGAGAGGAGTATAAATAATTATATGAATGGTACGACTCCTAGGCAGGCTAAAACCCAACTTTAAGATAAGAATAAGACAGGTGTCGTGTTCAAGGGTGATGCAAATGATGCTCCCAATTGATGATAAATGGAGATATATATTCCCTCCCTTCTCTTTTTATAAGTTCATTTTTCGTAAATCTGTCCTCAAGCCTAAAAAAGAGATAAAAATATACAAGGGGAAACCTCCTAGCCATAGTGGGATAAGGTATTTATTTTTTGTAACTATTCTATCCCAATTTGGAAAAGGGTTAAACTTATACTGGGTAGATTAAACTTCAATTACTCTAACGAGCATGAAGTCGACAAGTTCACTCAAAAATATTTTCTAATTTAAGGATTCTGAAAATATCTTAAAGGAAACTCCTCCTAGAGGAATGAGTGGTATAAAGGATAGCAAATAGTTCCGGTAATGATGGAACTTCTCATGACATAAAAAGGATAAGGGGATGGCTAATAAGACTACTCATCGTAGTGGTTCTTCCAAGAAATGCCAAGTGAAAGTGAATGGTATGCTAAGCAGATGATGATGATGGTGGATTAGAGAATCCAAGGCTCAAAATGAAAAATTAGGATGATAAAAGTGGAAATCACAGGGGATAAAGTTTGGAATACTCCTGGGGTATGGTTAGAAAAGAGACAAATAAGAAGACATGACGCTCAAATTCTAGGTCATGGCGGGTCAGAATGAGGGATTTTGAAAAGGTAATAAAAATGATTGCATGGACACCGATTCAGAAAGAAGGTGTTAACTAGGGTACCCATGAGCAGTTAAGCTTTACCGCTAGGCTACGACATGCATAAATTAATGGCAAAAATCGCAACATGACAGGGTCGTACCTAAGGCATAAAAATAGTGTTGACAGTGAAAATGAAAAATTGGCAAAAATGACCTACCTCTATATGCCAGTAAAGGAAACATACCTAAGGTCCAATAGATTTTGTAATAGAAATGCCACCCTGTCTTGTAAAAACCATCTAGAAAAAATAGACCCATGGTTAAATCACATAATGAAATAAATAACCATGGACGAGGGAAAAACAAGACATATATTTGTGGTTTTTTTAGTTTTATAAATTTTTGGGATTTTTGGCATAAATAAGGCATGAAAAATACTCGCATCACAGACCAAACCAAAAAGGGGATAAAACATCACACTCCTATGTGCAATATGTACAAGCACAACACAGTCTAGTAGGTCATGCTAATGTGTGCCCAACGTTGGGAATAGGCCAAGGGTTTCTATACACAAACTCATGGAGGGTAAGGGGACCATATGGCTCACCAACGTGGGTCCATTCCAAATGAAAGAAAAATACCTAATATGGAAAGTTTGACCATGCTAGAGACATTCTAAAATAGTCACTCTCTTGAAATTAACCTGAGGACATAAGGGAGGATCAAGACATAAAGGGGGTACAAGATGCTCGTCAATAGGTGGTACAAACAATTCGTTGGCAACTTTAGTAGTAGAAGAACAAGAATTGACTAGGTCCAAGGGTGGAACTTCCAAGGAACACTAAGGAGGTTCCCCTTGGGTTAATTCAAGTTTTATGTTTCCAAGCTCTGCTTGTTCTGAATCAGGTGGACTAGAGGTAGAAAGAGGCATAAGCTCCCTATGATTATCCATGGATGGATCAATGACCTCCAAGTTGACTAACCGGGAAGGCTCATCATCAAGGGAGTCATTTGAAACAAGTGGAGGGGCGACATGTTTGGGAAAAAGAACTCGATCATATTCCATATTGGGATGGAGTTTCTAACTAGGAGATATTGACGAGATTGCTGAAGAGGCAATCTCTTCCACAACAAGTAGTGAAGGGTGATCACTAGGTTGATCAAATTTCATAGAATCAAATGACACCACCCATGGATCAAGAGGTCTATGGCGTCCACATTTTCCATACGAGATCAAATGCATAGGATAAGTGGTAGGAGTCGAAGGAGTTTTGGGTGAAAGGATTTGAGGAAAAACCCCCATAAGAGTAGAACTTTTAAAAAGTACAGTGCCAACACTCTGAAATTGTCCATGGTAGTCTCCCACAAGTGGTGCTGTGTTTCTGTTGGTGGAAATCTAGGCTGATGGAATGCAATAGTCAAGATGATCAATGGTGACAATATTGTCTTCACGAGGGAAGAAAATGAGAAGGAAAACAGATGACATTACTGTGGTCATGGCATAAAACCAACTATGAAGGAGTAGGATCTAATCTAATTAGGCTTCGAAAACTTCGACATCAACATATACAATTTTTTTTCCTAACTCGATGGAAAAATGTGGAAGGACCCACTAAGGAATGAAATCTTGACCGTCAAAGGCTTGGAGAGTGGTATTGGACGTGGCGAGTGCTAGAGAGAAAATAGATTTCCAATAGGATATTGACATGACACATGTGGAAGAGACCTCATCCACCAGAGTATGATGGATATTATTTTGGAGGATCCTTATGATAATCTGGAAATAAATTTGATGGTAAACATGAGGAGAACCTTTTTCCGCATTGAAATCGATTAGAATAGAGTCATATAAATAAACTCCACCGATGGTAGACAACAAGGCTTTGCTGAGGAAAATTTTGCAAGACCTCCAAGGAAAATATGGCATAAGGCATCTGAGGAATATCTTCAAAAATACTATAATGTTGAGTGGCCTTGGAAGAAGGATTGTGTGTTTTCTTATGGAGAACACCCTTGGGGGGGGGATAGACAGGTTCCAGAGGCTTATCCAAAGTGAGAGGTCCAGTGGAACTAGGTGGAGCTAGTGATTCCTTAGAAGGAGAACTAGACTCAGGCACATCATAAGATTTGGCTTACGTAGTCACATTTACATCTTCCTTACACATGAAGACGAATGAACTATGAGGGCAATGAGAAGAAGACCCCTCGTTTCCCCCTTTCAAGGGTCGAGAAGATTGAGAAACCATCTGTTGTTGAGGTTATGCAAGGAATGGATGAGTCAAAACAATATCTTTCTATGTATATGGTGGTGAAAGAAGCCTATGGACTTCATCCATCTTATCACACTTGTCAGTAAGGTGATCGCCTTGAAAAATTTTACTGGGGAAATTGACTTTGCAACAATGCTCACTGGTGCCCCCTGCCTGACTCTGAGGATTGATTTTAGACTCTTGGGCATTTTGGTTTTTTGTTTTGTTTTTATTATTATTCTTACAACCAGATTGAGAGTTGTTCTTCGTTTGAGTGGACTTCACCGTGAGAACATCAGTGGAATTTTGTTAGAGAGTCCCTTGTTTGCAGCCTCCTCCGTCGTTTCTCATTTTCTGGTTTTTTGCATATTCATTATTAGGTGTCTCGCTTGTTCCACTTCGTTGCATTTCACTAGGATCATGCCATGGACTGAAGAAGGGGTCTGTCGTCTTATGTTTCCTCATGTTTACACCTGCAGTGCTATTTTAAAAAAAAATTCCTCAAAAAATCACTCAAAATAATTGTCATTACATTTATAGTCATCAAAATGTCAATCAGTGTCTTTGGTCCTAGTGTCTAGGGTTTTTGAGTCATTTGTATATTAGTCATAAAGCCTGCAAGGTGAGGAAGGTTCCACATTTTTTATTTTTATTTTATTATCATCAGCATTTAAAAAAAAAAAAACATTTCTAGTCCAAAACTCTGTTTTGGAACTAGAAACTGTTTATTATTATTTTTGTAATAAATTGTAATTATTCCGCCAAGAAGACATTGTCAAAAGCAGACTCCTGGTCTTTTCCTTAGCCGAGATAGCCATATCCCTGCAAGAAGACAGCAAAATCATTAATATCGACCTCAAAAAAGCCAAAAGAAGATTGTATTTAAAAAGCCAAAGGTGAAATTACAAATACATTGTAATATGGGTTTGCAATTAGATTTGAAACAAATCTGATTGTGGAGGATATTTGTATCATGTATAAAAGCCAAACAAGTTTCATTTTCACAAATCTATAGCACCCAAATCGTGTTTTGGAGATTGGAGGGCCGATTTCAAGTTTTAAAACTGCGTGGACAGAGTTTTGGGGCTCGAGCGACCCACCTGGGCGCGAGCGACCCACCTGGGCAGAGCGACCCACGTGGGTTATTTCCGCAGTGTGAAGTTGCAAGGGGAGCGACCCACCTGGGCCGAGCGACCCACGCAGAAGCCGAGCGACCCACGCAGAAGGTGAGCGACCCACGCATCAACAGAGGTTCAAAAATTCATTTTGAGCGCCCAGTCTTGATTGGATCGCTCTCATCGGCCTTCAAACAGGTTTTTTGCAATTGCTTGATGTTTTTAATGCGTTGGTGGCATCATTGGTGGTTTCAAACGTTTCAAACGGAGGATTTAAAACCCCACAGTCATAGCATTATCGTTTTCAGGGTTTTAAAATGATATGGGTGGTTGCATGAGTTTGTTGCTTATCTTATATCAGTGGTATGTCCAGCCTTGCATATAATATCAAAACCATATTGTTCTCATGCCCATTATGCCATTGTGACCATTGCTATTATTATACCATGTTTAAAACCTTTGTTCCATGGTGACTGTGGTTGTATTATGTCTCACTGCCCAATGTAAAAACATTCTCATGACTTTGTTTCAAACTTCCCATTGACACCTTTGTTGTTATTACTCATAGACAAACACATTCTATTGATGCCATGCTCTCCTTTGATAAGATTTGTTCAATATTTTGAAAGTTGCCCGCTCCCTTTGATCAAAGTTTCACTTGCATTTAAACACAGAGATTGTGCCTCTTTTCCAATCCATCTAAAACAGAGATTTTATCCATGGTTTGTTTCCTTATGGTGCTTTGACGGTGGGAATATTGGTTGGGTGTTGAAACATACATCCTAACTTTGTTTGCACTGCTTTCATATCAGTATACACATTGCCAAAAGCTTGGTCAGAGCCATGTCGGAGACAGAGTCAGAATATGAGCTAGGGTCAGGCAGTGATTCGGTGACTGAAGGTAATGTGCCACGGGGGTCCCGCAGAGATCATAGAAGTGGTGATCATCGCAGAGAGGAGCCTACTTCTTTGGCTCGGTTGCAGGCATGTCCATTAGCTATGGATTGTTTCCGATACTTGTCATGTTTCAGATTTTGTGAGATGGTTGCACAAACCCGGCCTCATCGTGAATTGGCCCGTCTGTTTGTTCTTCATTTACGGGATGGTCGGGTAAGCCTTGCTGGAGTTGATTTCATTGTATCACCCTTGACTATTGCTCAAGCCACTGGTATACCAAACATGGGCGAGGAATGGAACAAGGGCCAACAGTTAGAGAAATTTCACTATGAGCCATATATTAAAATTGGATATATGGGCTACTTGAGCAGAGTTTTTCCATTCAGATTCTTGAGAGATGAGTATGCACCGCTGATGAAGCTCATCATTCAGTATTTTAGTTGTGAGGGCAGGTATGCTCGTCTTTTCGCGTACCATATTCGTTTGTTGATGCACTTCACAAGAGTACGTATGATGAATGTTCCGTATTTCATACACCGCAACATAGAGAGGATGGTGATGTTTGTGCAGAAGAAGACGAGCCCAGTGCAGCAGTACAGGAGTATATATCATTTCGCTTTGATCAAAATCTTGGTGTCACATCAGTTGGCAGAGCAGGGTATCACTTGGGAGGATTTCATTTCTAGAGACTTTTTCAGAGTGCCACAACCGCTCGAGACAGTTCATGATGCAGGAGAGCCTTCACACCAGCCGGACATACTTGAGGTTGAGCATATCAGCACTCCTTTGGTTCAGACATATCAGCGAGGCCACAGGGCCTTATTTGCAGCGACACGGCGAGTACTATCTCCACGTGAGGTGGAAGGGGTCTTGCCGACTTCATCGACACGACGAGTATTATCTCCACATGATGTGGAAAGGGTCTCGCCTTCTTCTTCAGTGCAGGTACAGGTACAGGACAGGGGCAAGAGGCCCATGCATGATGAGGGCCCATCAGGAGGCCGGGATACAGATTTGACAGTCATTGATGTTGATGCGGGCTCTCCCAGCTCGAAACTGAGGGAAGTCATCCAGGAGCAAAGGGCCGAGAATGACCAGCTGAAAGATCAATTGTAGAAGTCTCAGTGGGTGATTAATTATTTGGATCAGCGCAACAAACAGCTTGAGGATGAGCTCACATTTTATGAGGTACGCCAAATCCGTGAGGACAGACAGTGGAATCGAAAGAGACCCGGTGACATGACACCGACTGACAGAGATACTGTACTCACGCGTGTGAATATCCATCTGGAGAAGTTGTTGGCGAAGGCCAATCGAGACAAAGGCATGCTTCGCCACATGAAAGGCCATTATTGGGCTCGCATGCATGTGTGCAAAGCGAGAATGAAGATCATGAAGAGGAGGTTGCGCAAGGCACTTAGACGGCAGAAAAGGCCTAATCCACTTCGGATTTTGGCCGAGGCTTCATTGACTGGGCAGGACACATGATGGAGGACCTCCGCTCCGAATTTGGGCCAATTCGGAGAAAATTTTGTCATTTTCAAATTTTTGGATCAAAAAACAGGTTTTGCAGTTACGTGGGTCGCGCGCTCATGCGCTCACTTTTTTTTGGGACACTTGCTGGAGGAGATTTTTAAATTTTTGGATTTTTCATGGTTAATTATGCATCCTCTGAAGTCAACTTAGCATTTCAACAAAATCTGGATGGTCAAACAGCTCAAAAACACCATGAAAACCACCTTGCTGCCACCTTTTGCACCAGCAGGAAGTACCTCTGAGAGAATGAGGTTTTGGAGGGTCAAATCAACTCCAAATTCAGAAATTCCACTTGGGTTGGAAAGTAGACATCCAGGGATTTCCAACGAGCTATCATGAGCTCAATTTGGATGCCGGGAAGTACCTCAAATTCAGCCTGGAACATGAGCGACCCACACGGCTCAGGAGCGACCCACTTGAAATTCTTCCTGAATTTTCAGCTGCCAGCTCAGTTTTTCGCCTAGTATGGACCAGTTTTGCTTATGGATAGAATTTTTGGGTTTTTATGATGTAAATTCATGTTTGGCATGTAACTTTGGCTTATTTTTATCTCTTCTAGAAGATTCACTCTCAAATGAGTAAAAATCATGTAATGGATCAGTTTCCACTCTTTTAGAGGCAAGTTGTTAGCTGCCTAGATTGTAGTTCCATGATTAGAATTGGTTGAAACTGATCCCTGAAGAGGGAATTCGACCCCTAGAGGTGGGGAAAGGTGTTAGAGTGATCTATATATTGTAATTTCTCAATCATTTTCAGAGGTTGGAGAGTTGGACTCTTGGGATACTTTTGATATCATTGTACATATTTTTCATATTTTGGCTAAGGAAAGATCAGGGGTTTTGCGGCACTTGTTGGGATCCTTGTGGTGTTCTGTTCTTGATGGTGTTTCTTCTTTTTTTACTATAAGTTTCTTCATGTTTAATGTATGCCATCCTTTCATTATGCTTCTGAACTAAGTTGAATGAGTGATTAAGGTTGAATCCATTGTTTACAGTGCTTAGCCTTTGAATTCGGTTAGTTCTATATGTTTTCAGCTGTTTGGAGAGGATCCAAGTTCTTCTTTGCCCTCTTCAGCTCCTCCTCGGTCTTATCTATCCATATATCCAATTTAAAGCATCAAGATCATCACCTACCTCGCCCCAGCTTGAACTCTGCAAAGGTCTGACCTTATCCCCGGACCCAAAATTTGTTTTCCCATTACTCCAGCGAAAACCCAAAAAACCAAAAATCAAACATACCTATCTCTTTACTAGCCTAAAATCAGTTCTTAATTGTAAGTCATCTCGCATCCTATTGCTTATTTTCTCGAGATTGACGGAGAGAGCCCTCTCCTGTCCTCGTAGGGCTAGCTACGAGGCTGAGCGTGGTTTGATGTAGCCTTGAGTTTTGCTTCATTTCAGCCTGAGGTAGATTTGAGTGCTAACAGAATTCTCGGGAGGGGGTGATTTAGCAAAGCCACACACTTATTTGGGGCTTGATATGTAACAATACGTTTCCCAAGGTGGGAATAAAGTTGGCTCATGGGATCGAAGCAGAGACCAAATCCACCATCGACATGTTGTGGGAATTGGTTTAGGTGGGTCAATAGAAGGCCTAGAGGGCTTTAGGAAACACTTCATATATTGTACTCGACTATGAATAGATAAGATCCAATTGTTGGGCAACTAAAATGGCTTGTTCCTCGGTAACAACATTAAACATAGACACGTGATTGGAAATTTGAGGTCAGAGAGAACGAATGAACTATTTACGTAAGACTTCATCAGGCAACTTGGTTCTCACTAACCTATTGCGACAAGACCACTCATGAATGTGATCATAAATTAATGTGACATCATCTTCTTTGAAGTTGGAAAATAGGTCAGAGTCGATATCATACAGAGTAGGAAACTAGAAGTGTGTCAAAAATGTTTGAGCTCGGGAGTAAAAGTCACCGTAGGATGGAGTATTTAACCCGATATACCACTTTGCAGCATCCTAAGTTAACATACGTTGGAACAAGTGAAGTTTAATAGAATCATCCACCAAATAATTAGATGAGCACCATAAATGATAGCTTGTATTGTGAGGGGATGGATTCTCCCTAGGCTTCCCTTAAAACTTGGGAATATCATATGAAGTAACATTGCGGTAAGGTAGCCACCAAGGATCGTGACGAATGGGTTCATTACTCATTTTAGATAAATCTGGTAAATCAAGAGAAGATAAAAACTGATTTTTAATTTGATTAAATGGGTCATAGAAAGGAGAAGCCATTGACCAACCTTGCAACTCCCCCATATACATATTATATGGATGCACTTTCTGGTGTAGAAAAGGGTTCACCCCGAAAAAAGGTTGCTACGGGCCAACATAAATGCTAGATGGATGTTTCACCCCAAGGTAGAAACCCACAGAGAGAAATACACCCCCAAGATCATGACTGCTTATGGGGTTGTAACCAAGGTTAAAAGAGGGACCAATCTACACAGTAGAACCGACATAAGGAAGATGTCCCGTGTGAGTGATGATACTAGCAGCGGGGTCTCCCCCATGTAAACTAGCCCCTCCAGTAAAAGTACTGGTAGGTGGTGCTCCTCCAAAGAGAGAAATATATTAATATTGTGACATACTAGAAGCTAAATTTCCCCTAAGCTCACTAGGGACAACTAGTGATCCCCCTCACATAATATTCAAAGTAACCTTGCCTAACTTAGTAACAATAATGGTTGGTCGGGAAAAAATCAGTGAATAAATTCCTGGACCTACCAGGTGACTAGGTTGAGATACCATAGTCAACATAGAATATGGTGTGGGCATGGAAACATTCAAGAAACTAGTATAAGCCATAAACGAGACTGGTGGAATGCCCCAGGAAGAAGTGAGAGGCATGGACATAGGATTAGGAATGGCCACACTAAGAGGTGGAAATAATGAGAAGGCAACTAATACTACTGATGCAGAAGGTAATGAGGTCTTAGACTCCGCCATAGGGTAAAGAGTAGAAAAAGGCACATAAGTGTAGGATGGTGTGGAATTGTCTAGGTTTATCCATAGTAAGTTAGGTCCTAATGGATCAGTCAAAGGTGGATTGAAAGGAGCGTTAGAGTCGTCTTCCAAAGTCTCAATAGATACCATATCACTATCAGTGGGACCAGGCACAAATTCCAATATTACGTCATGGTATAAGCTTGAGTGTCGACAAACACTCTCTGTGCAGGATAAATGAGTCCACTTCGTTGAGGAAGTAAAACTTGAAGATGATGTGATTGTTGACAAAAAAATTCAACGAGGGTGATAGTAGTTAAAACACAAATATGTTAGTGCAAACACCCTAGGGAAAAAAAAATGGACTCAGACCAAACAACACACACTAGAAACATCCTAAGATATAACACATGCAAACAAAATACAAAGAAGTTGGCGGTGGAATAGTTTGCAGAAATTATACAAAAAATATGTATTTCATGTATTCAATCCGATCATGTGATATGCTAAAGCAAGATACTGAATACTTCTACAAATCAATTACGGAAAAAAAACACGATCGCCAATCACAAAAAGTAAAGAAAGAATCAAATCAAACCAGAACACAAATACCCCTCTATCTTCTATTGTGTATTCACCATGGAAACATGAAACAATTACAATGCACTCTTCTCACAAGAGTCTCATGCGCTCTCACAACTGTCTCACACTGTCCCGAAAAAAAATCGACCAACACTTAGCCAATTCTTAGCCTCTAAACAACCTGCCTTTATTGCGCAATTCCTGATGAATGCAATCCCTATTCTTTAGGAATTTTGGCCTTCCAAAACTGCGCAAGGATCATGGGCAATCCAATGGATGTCTAGTTGCATTCGGGCAACATACTAATCACACAAATGATAGTTAACATCCCTTTAAACTTAGTCTCAACTAGATCTCCAATGGAACTAACATGCATACAACTATTAATAGTAAAACATCAGTTGCATGGCAGATCATTGATTGTGAATTAAATCTGATTTAATTCACTTGATCTCTCACTAGTGCAACAAACAGTTACAACTAGTTCAACTGACTTTAACTCACCTAACTTAGGTAACTGATTACTCATGCATTAAACTAATGCACCAACTGTAATTCAAACTCCATAGCTAATAGAATCACTCTGCATGCCTCACCAACTACCCTCAACTCGAAATTCATGAGCTAATCGAGTTTATCACACTCAGTTAACTATTACAAGTGATTATGAGATAATATTACATTTTATTGTCCAATTTAATTAAGGGAGAATTAAATTAGACATTGCACCAATTTAATAAATTACATTGGCCTTCACATTAATGTATTTCTAGGACCTGTGGTCCCACACTAGTGTGTGTGCTACAATTTCTTATTGGACTTCAAGACTCCCTCTCAACAAGAAAGGGATTATCTTCCACCCCGATCCTGCCTCTATGGTATTCAAATTTTCTCCTAGTGATCACCTTTGTCAGAATATTTGCATCCTGATCCTCCAAGGGAATGTACTGAAGTAACATAATGCGCCTCTGAACACAATCTCTCATATGGTGGTATCAAATGTCTATGTTCTTGGATTTATCATGGAATACCATATTATCACTATGTATCACCGTCGTATCCATCTGAGAACCAAAAAAACCAACCAAGATCTTTATCATCTAGATGGCCTCTCATGTAGCTTGAATTGCTTCCATGTACTCTACCTCAGCTGAACTGAGTGCCACAGATCGTTGCTTCCTACTGTGAAAAGAAACTATTGTGGATCCTATGTTGAAGATACCTCCTGATGTGCTCTTTCTCTCTGATGGATTGGCTGCCCAATCTGTATCTGTGAAGCCTTGAAGCTTCACTCCCTCTGTCCATCTATACCATAATCCATACTCTGTAGTGCCCCTGAGATATCTCAAGATATGCTTCCCCGCCTTCCAAAAGAGCTTGGTCATCTCAACCATAGCTTGAATCAACAGGTTAAATACATAGAAAATGTCTGCTCTGGTGTTCACCAAGTACATCAGTGAACCCACTAGATGCCTGTAGACAGTAGCATCCACTACTTCTCTTGAAGTAGCATCCTCTTTCCTCCAATTTACTAGACAAGGAGTCTCCACGGGTTTACAACTCTCCATGTGAAACTTACCCAGTATCTCTTTGGCATACTTGCCTTGAGAAAAAAATAGCTCACTATCCCGCTGCCATATTTTCAAACCAAGGAAATAGTGAAGGAGTCCCATGTCCTTCATTTCGAACTCCCTTGCAAGATCCTCCTTGCAAGAAGTTATCAGTTGCTCATCATCTGTCAAAATTAGATCATCAACATAAAGTACGGTGATCAAGAGCTTACCATCAACCACAATCTGGTACAGGTTCACACCAACTTCACTTTTGGTGAAGCCCAACCTGGTGAAATAGATCTCAATCTGAGCATACCAAGCACTAGGTGCTTGCTTCAACCCATACAGTGCTCTCTTGAGTTAAGACAAATGTGACTCACTGCTAAAGATCTCGAAAAATTCTGGCTGCTCTATGTACACTTATTCCTCAATAACTCCATTGAGAAATGCAATTTTCACATCATCTGATGAATGCGCCACCCCATCTGCGCTGAGAGTGCAAGGATAGATCTAATGGAAGAGTACCTTGCGACTGATGTGAAAGTATTCTCATAGTCAATCCCATCAACTTGTGAGAATCCCCAAGCCACAAATATGGCCTTGCACTTCTCCACACTCCCATCTACTACTTGCTTCACCTTATAGATCCATCTATATCCATCTAGATCCAACTAATGATTTTCTGACCGGTCTTGGGATAACTTCCCATGAACTGTTCTTGATGATAGATTCATACTCCTCTACCATAGTGTCAACCCAAATTTTTTTCTACAATGCTTCCTCAAAGGAAGATGGTTATGTCACAATACACTTGCTCATAAGAGCCATGTATCCAATAAACCTGTTTGGAGACTGCCTCTTTCTGCACAGTGAAGTAGGTGCTCCTACATTCTCTGCTGCATCAAGTCTCAATCTATTAGCTTCCATGGTGCACCTTCAACCATTTCTGGTGGATGGCTCTCCATGAATTTTTTATGCCATTCCATGATCCTCCACATGTGGTTGCTCCACATATTGAGGTTAATTCTTTGGAACAAAGAGTTCCTCATCTGTATGCAAATCCGACTCCCTCTCAAGGGAAAATCGCATGGCTTTCTCCTCATCAAATTATATCCCGTCTCACAACAATTATCCTCTTGTTTGGAAAATACACCATATAATTGTGGGGAGTATCAGTGTACCCCACAAATATCCTAATCTTAGTTGTTGGTTCGAGATTCTTCCTGGTGTCTTTGGTTACATGCACCTAACCATATGAGCCAAAAATCTTAAAATATAAAACATAATTTTTCTTACCAGTAAAAGCCTCTTTTGGTGTACTCATGCCAAGTATCCGATGAGGACAATGGTTTTACACAAATACCATTGTGTTGTATGCCTCTACCCATAGATGCAACGGTAGGCCCTGATCATGAAATATCGCTCGTTATGCACCCACAAATTTTCTATTCTTTCTTTCTGCAACCCCATTCTGTTGTGGATTATGAGGTGCAATCAACGCTCTTTGAATTCCTTCCTTTCTGCATAAGTTCTTGAATTCAATGGAGATGTACTCACCACAATTGTCGCTCATAAGAGCCCTCACATGATTCCCAGTATCCTTCTCCACCAGTTCTTGGAACTCAAGAGATTTTGAGAACGTTTGATCTTTCTTCTGCATGAAGTAGATCCAACACTTTCTAGAAAAATCATCAACAAATATCACATAATACTTATGCTTAATTTTCTAAGTAGTAGAGAATGGTCCACATACATCTGAGTGAACTCTCTCAAGGATTTCCAAAGCTTGGTTCTCCTTCTTTTGAAAAGTGGCTTTTGCATACTTTCCTATAGTAAATCCCTTGCATGTGTCTAACTGCACAAGAGTACCCTCTGGAAGACCCATAGAAATCTGCCGCATGACCTTCAAGGCTCTATGGTGTAGATGGCCCAATCTCCTGTGCCATAACTCACCCTCATTCCGGATCACCACTTTTTCCACATTACCCATCAATGTTGCACAACCATATACATCAAGTTTATAGATGTTCTTCACACGAATCCAAATATTCTTAGCTTGTCCTGTTGCTTTATGTCGTAGGAAAGATTTTCCTTCACTGAAAACAACATCATAGCCTATATCCTCCAACATTGCGAATGAAACTAAATTTTTCTTCAAGCTTGGTACATGGATTACATATTTTAATAAGAATGGTTTTCTTGACTGTCTTTGGAAGGTAATTTTACTAATCCCGGTAGCACTGTACCGCCCGTCATCACCCATTTAGAGATGAATTTGGAGGTCCTTCTCTTCCAAGCTACTGAAAAGTTCTTTTTCTCCTATCATGTGAAAGGATGCACCACTATTGAAGTACCACACCAATCCCATTGCACTTGACACCATGCACACAATGAGCGATAATTCAAGCTCAAATTGAGAGGCCAAAGCCTCACCAGTTGTAGATCCTAAAGCCTTCTTGTTCTTATTCTTTTGTGGAAAATTAGTGACATAATGTCCATGCTCGTGAACATGAAAATACTTCACTATGGACATGTCACACTTCTTTCCATATTTGTCAGACTTAGATTTGGAATGAAATTTTTTTCCTTTCCCCTTATTCACCTTTGCAGACAAAGCGAAATCTTCTTCATCATCATTCTTAGATGAAGATCCATCCCTAGTATTCTGCCTAAATTCTTCTTGCACCAAATCTGACCAAATTTGTTCCCAATCTAACAGCTTTTCCATCCCATTGACAGAGTCCTGATAACTATGCCAACTCTTGGGAAGTCCTAGAAGAGATAGGCTCACCAAGTCATCATCCATGACAGTAATTCTGATGCTCCCAATCTCATCCCGACATTGGACAAAATTTGTTAAATATTTTTGAATGGTGTCGCCTTTCTCCATTTTTATTTCCTGAGCTTGTCCTTCAGTGCCAATTTTCTATGAGCACTGTTTCTCTAAAACAGATCTGTCAAATATTTCCACATTGCATATGGTGTCGCTTTTCCATGGAGACTTGAGACAATGTGGTCTCGTACTCCCTCCAATAAGATCCTCCTTTCCCTTGCAACCTTCTTTTACCAAGCATCAATATTTGTGGCATCTGCTGTAGTGGATTTGGGAATGTCATTATCAATGAATTCTTTCAACCCTTTTTTCTCTAGTACTGCATCCATCCTGTCTTTCCATGCAATATAATTGGAACTTCCCTCAAGTGCATACTCCAATATCAAGCCATTGAAATCCATCTCAATCAAGATTATCCTGTCACAACGAGAATACTTTTGCAAATTCAAATTCTATTCAGCTACAAACTCAACTTCTCCTCCACTATAGTGATTTCTTGTGCTCTGATACCATGTAGAAATTATACAAACAATAATTCATGTATTCAATACGATCATGTGATATGCTAAAGCAAGATATTGAATACTTCTACAAATCAATTTCAGAAAATAAATATGATTTCCAGTCACAACAAGTAAAGAAAGAATCAAATAAAACCACACCACAAATATTTTCATGGGGAAATATTACTGCTCAAAACCCCTCTATATTCTATTGTATATTCACAATGGAAACATGAAACAATTACAATGCACTCTTCTCACAAGAGTCTCCTGCACTCTCACAATTGTCTCACATTGTCCTAGACAAAAATCGACCAACATTTAGCCAATTCTCAGCCTCTAAATATATTTCCTTGCTTGTGCAATTCTTGATGAATGAAATCCCTATTCTTTAGGAATTTTGACCTTCCAAAACTACGAAAGGATCATGGGAAATCCAATGGATGCCTGATTGCATGTAGGAAACCTACTAATCACACAAATGATAGTTAAAATCCCTTTAACATTTTTCTCAACTGTGTCTCCACTGGAACTAACATGCATGCAGTTTTTAATAGTAAATCATCAATTACATTGGAGATCACTGATTGTGAATTAAATCTGATTTAATTCACTTGATCTCTCACTAGTGCAACAAACAATTACAACTAGTTCAACTGACTTTAACTCACCTAACTAAGTTAATTGATTACTCATGCATTAAACTAATGCACCAACTACAATTAAAACTCCACAAATAATAGAATCACTATGCATCACCAACTACCCTCAACCCGAAATTAATGAGCTTACTGAGTTTATCACTCTCAGTTAACTATTACAAATTATTATGAGATAAGATTACATTTTATTGTCCAATTTAATTAAGGGAAAATTAAATTAGACACTGTACCAATTTAAAAAATTAAATTGGCCTTCACAGTAATGTATCGCTAGGACCTGTGGTCCCACACTAGTGTGTGTGCTGCAATTTCTTGTTGGACTTCAACACAGATATAATAGCGACCTACTTCCCAGCGCTTTTAGCTGTAAAATTGACACAAGTACCCTAAAAAATTTTTGAACACCCCCCGAGAGGACTGAGAGAGTATGAATAATGTATGTCCCAAATACAAAGAAGGCAACCCCGACCTTACACCTGTGTATGAGTCCTAGAAAGGATGGCCACTATTGTCACCACCGAAAATAATACGACCCGGGGGGACAATCAAAGGATAAATAAACATGTAAGGACAGGACACTTAACCTAAAAAAGGAGCCAAGACCAAAACCCCTTGAGAGTTACCTCCCAAGTGATTCCCAAGTGATCAAAACATTTATTTTATGTGTATCAATTCCACTATATCATGCCACCAAAAACTAAGCGAAATGGGTCATGTCACCCCACCTAGCCCAAGTGTGACCTTGTGCTTAACTCTCTTATAAGAAGGGCTTCCTAGACTGCACCATTGCAAATGGATTTACTCCCTACCGTAAGCTACTAATTTTATTTTTTGGTCTTGGAGCAGTTAATTCACACTCCTATCTCTAAGACCCTAACCTAGGCTAGTGTTGGTGTAATACTAGTGAAAGAAAAATCAAAATCTAGTTAATTTTATTATCGTGTTAGTTTTAATGGTTATTTTTTACACAAGTAAGAAGTGACATGAAACTGACATGGTGTGTAATACTCTTAGTTAGTCACCCTAATGAAACTTTATGCAATTTTCATTTTCAATTCGATGAATGCTTTCTATGAGAGGGTATGATTTTTTCAAAACAAACCAATGCCTACGATAATGCACTTTTCGATAAATCTTACTGAATTCAAAATATCCCAAGAATTCGTGGATTAATGACCCAAAAAAACCAAACAACAAACCGAAAAAGATACCAAATCAAGTCTCCCAAGCAAGAACGCAAAGCACTCCAAAAGTGAAACAAATAGGTAAACAAAGCCCAATCAAACACACTCAAATAAATAAAACGCACTGAAAGATAAAGTGAAAGAAAAAGAAGGAAATTTCAATCAAGCTATGGTTGTAGCATAATGGATCAGTCAGAGCCAATGCTATGCAAAGGACTAAACCAAACCCTAGAGGAAAGAAGGACTAAATAATATCTAATGAAGGTGGTATAATATGAATTTTTTTTTCAAAAAAACTTGATTAGATGAAAACTACACAGCTGGTCTGTTAGCACTCCGTAATTTCTGAAGGCTGGGGAGGAAATCCATTAGTAACCACAAAAACACTTGTAAAGCTAGGATCTATCCCTTCTAGCTTCAGAGGGGGCTCTCTCTTTATGATTTATATTTGTTGATTAAAAGTATTAGGCTAGTTATTGAGTTCAAAGGTTTATTTTTTAAAGATTTGGTTGAAACTTCAAGAATAATCCATTGGGTAATGGAGTCATAAACCTTAAGTAAATCAAGTGCAAAATTAATAGATGAAGTGTAACATGGAAAGGTAGGCAGATTATTGTATCTATGGAGATTTGTGGGGTGAATTGGAGGAAAAGATTTAGATTCAATTAAACATATAGCATTTAAAAATGAATTCTATATTCAATTTCAGTCCGAAAACACATATGTTGTTTATAAGCCACAGTAGAGTGTAACTAAAAAAATTCAACCCTTAATTTTCTTTAAAAAATACATGTAAGAATAAGATATGGAAAACACAGAAATAAAATTACATAAGAGGAAAAAAATCACCAATTCGTCTCACACATGAATCTTGGAACAACTTTATGTATTACTAAAAATGATCACCTTTAGCTCAGTGAACAAATTTACATTAAAAAAACTTCTTTCTTCATACAAATTCCAACCCATAATACTTCTAATTATTAAGTATTTATACAATTCTTAATAAAATATCTTGATTGAAAATATCAAGATTTATTACAAAATATCTCTAAAACTATTTATAAAAATAATGCAAAAATATAGGAAAACCAAAACTGTTGAAGCTGCTGACACTATCTTCGACGATTTCTGGTGATGCCTAGGCCTAAAAAAATGTTGCTCTGTTGTTGAAGATGTAAAACTGCTTTTTACTCTAGAATTTGACACAACTTATCCCATCTATTCTCATATGGTATGGAGAATTTAGCTAACTTCCTATAAGTTTCATCCACCTCAGTATATTTCTGGAAAGTTGGTTTGATTAGGAACAAATGATTTATTTCATGTTTAATGAGCAGGTTGAATTCCAAACCCTCCATGAAGTCTTTTCTTGTGATGGTTCCTTTGCTGGTAGAAAACTTTGACTTTTCCTTGGACACGGTGTATAATTTCTGCTGATATCCTCAAATTTAAATAACTTATCTCCAATTCATTTTAGCCCTGGCAACCCCTTTTGATGAAAAACGTTGAATTTTCTGTGAAATTTCTTAATGTTGGCCTCCAAGTTATGGAATTTATTTTCTAATTGAAACATTAGATTATTTTGGTAAGGAATATTTTGACTTCAAGAATGGTTTTTTTTCCTATCTGAAATCTCAAATTCCTCTAACTCATCCTTAGTTTTTGAATTTATAACCTTTATTAATGCATTGGATTCACCTAGGATCTGTCCCAAACTGTCTTTTACCTTTTCCATGTTCTCCTTTGATCTTTGTAGTAGTCCCTCCTGCTAAAACATTATCTCAATAGAAGGCCACATTTCAATGATGGCTTCATTTATTTCAACCCATATGTTATCCTTACCCTGTGCAATTGTTTGAGCTATAACATACTCATTTTCTAGTTGTTCAATTCTTTGGGTCAATCAGTGACTGTTTTGAAGCTCCGCTACATATTTATTGTCAATTTTTAACTTTTCAATGTCCTTCACTTTCATGGAAATTTCTTCCATGTCCTTGATTAATTTTCCTGGTTCATCTTTTGACTGTGTCCCTATTGTGATTGCTACTAAAGTGGATGCTTCTATTGTCAATGTAACATTTGTTTAATTTGAACATTTTGTTCAATGATGATCTTGAATATATCTTTTTTATATTTCCCTATGAGTCCAACTTATTTTGCTTGAGGATATTTAGTGGATGGAAGCTTGAGTTGCTTCCTTAATGCTACAATGTCTGCATTATTTCTTTTAACAATTTCTTCAGCAACCTTTACATATTTAGGATCATATCCCAGTTTTATCACTAGATCCTCCAAATATTTAATTTTTGTATCTTTAGCCAAAGAGGATATCTTCTTGAGTTTTAACTGAGACTAAATGTTGTTGACTGAAGCTTGCAATTTGGAAGTTGTCATTTCCTTGTTTTTCTCACCTATTTGTTTGTGCATGTTCATTTGATCAATGGGATGAATCTAATTAGCGTCAAAGGAAAATATAGACTTCTTGTAGTCATCTGCAGCTTTGGGAAAAAGGAATTGATGCTTGGAGGAAATAAATTTGCATTTTTCCTTTCTCTGTGTCAAAGTAAAATAGAAGCCTATTTTGTTAGGTTGTTGTCTATTTCCAAATTTGGGAATAGGTGGTAGCCTTACGCATCTCATTTTTCTTTTCAATCTCTTTGTACTTAGAAAATATATTTGGTTCATCCTAGTCACGAACCAATTTTGTTGTTTGAGACGTGCCTAGAGGCTCTTGGGATACCATTGAGGATGAAGATTCTTTAAAAACATCTCCAGTTCTTGGAAAAATAGAAACACAAGAACCTAATAGAAATATAGTAGATTGTGTATCATCTTCATGCAAAAAATATAATGTTGGATTGGTCTTCTGCTTCTTCTTATAAATTTGGAATACTTTTGCTCCAATCTCTGTGACTAAAGGAGAAACATACTTCCTTGGCCTCTTGTCCTGTTTCTATTTTGGTTCTGGAGTTTATGAAATTGTTGTAGATATCACCTACTTTTCTGCCTCCTATAAAGCATTCTCCTCCCATTGGTCTTGATTCATAAATTTTTCTATCTCATGCCTTGGCGTGTGAGTTAAGTATAAGGAGTAGTATTATATTCTACTATGAATTTTGAAATGATGCCAAAGGGGTCATATGAAAAGGTGAAGTTGAGTTTAAAATTAATTTTCTGTAGGATCAAATCAACTTCCTTGTCTTCTACCCCATTGTTGCAAATAAAGGGTCTAACTTGTGTTTTTATTTTAAATTGGGACCTCTTCTTTGCTGCAACAAAATATAGATCATCCATATTAATCATCTGTCTAATATACTCTAATGAAAATATACTCATATGGACAAACTTACGTAACTTGTATGGAGGCAATTCACATCCATACACTCTGATTTCAGTGTAGTTTTGGTACCAATACAAGTCATGATTCTTAGTCTTCTCACTAAGATGAAAAAATCTCTTTATCTCTGGCCCTATCCTTGGTTAAACATCATTATTCAATAGGTAGGAAGCTACATATAAGAATTGGTAAACATAGTCACTATAGGTAAATTCATTGGTATGCTCCCTTACCAAGGAAGTCCAATGAATTACTAATTTTTCATTTCCTTGCTCATTTAATTTTTGTAATGTAAATTGAAACTGGTCTACCTGATGAAATAAAAATAAATACACTAAAACTGAAGCATACTTGAAACACCCCTCTGTGGAAAAATGTAGTAATTTCTCATGAATGGCATTGGCTAAGAACTAATTGTAGTTGAAGATAATTGAGGGCTTTTCATCCTTTGATAAAATTGACAAAAATCCCATGATGGCTTCATAAACCCACTAATCAGATTGATAGCCTAGTAAAAAAGAAACTATGTAGATTATTTTCTTTGTCATTTCAAGGAACATGGAAGATGGATAAGGAGGAATTTTCTTAGGTAATTGGGCATCCTCAGGTAAGAAAATATTAAATTTTTTGGCTCTATTAGGGAAGGTAAGGTTCTTGTAGAGATCCATGAGGTACTCTTTAGAGAATGTTTTCAAGGAGTCAATATTTGGATTTTGTAACATTTTATTTATTGACTTAGGGGTTATGGTGAAAATAATGTCACCATTCTAGGCTGCAATGGCCCTTTGGCTAGCAATATATCTAAAATGGCACCATGCCATAAACTCGGGAAAGTGATGGTTTTGGGGAAAGATTAATTGGGGTAGGAAAGAGTCCCACATACCCAATTCATCACTCTGATCAATGAAGTTTGTTTTAACCAGTTGTAAACTTCATAAAGATCAAACTCACAGCTGGTTTCAAGGATTTTATACTTCTGATCTACTAGGGGCAGGTGGTATAGGTCTATGACAGGAGGTAACATGGGGTTTTCATTTGTTTTCTTAGATTTTCCTTTAGGGGCCATGATGAAAAAGAAAAGAACATGATTGCTGCAATTACCCGAGAACTAGATCAACTGAAGGCTTAATGGCTTGATAATTTTAGTTGTGACTAGTAGGCTTGATGACTAGACATTGTACAGGTTCTAGCTTTTCTTTATAGGGTTTTGATGACATGTTCGAATGCTAACTAGTTCACAGTGGAAATTTTTTTTGTTCAACAATTCAGAACAATGAGCGGGAGGGGCTACCACAATGGGACAATGATATTTTTATAAAGGAAATTTCTTACCATTGGGGTTTATACATTAGTGGAGTAGATTCATTGATCAAGGTAATGGGTAGGCCACGTGGCTAGAGTAGGTTGGATGGGGAGTGTAATGGTAGAGGTAGAAGGGTCGGGCGAGACACATATGTGAAAATAGGGGAGTGGAGGTAAGGCGATACATGGAAGGAAAGGGATGGAGTGGGGGAACGGATTTCAATAGAAAAATATTTTTGGTGGGAAAGGTCTGGAGTGGATTTCAGGGGGGGTGGGGCGGTAGATTTTCTTAGGAGGGGGGGCGGGGGGGGGGGGGGGGGGGGGGGTGTTGAGATAAGGTCCCTTAGGGTCAATTTTTTGGTACAATTTTGGGTAAATTTTGTTAATACACATTGCGCACAGAAGTCAAGGGACTTTGGGGTGGGTCAAATCTCTTTAATGATTGTAATGGGTAAAAATGGAAACCATGAGTCTCAAACCATGGTTTGAAACCATGGTATGTGCACGTCTGAGTCATATAAATATGTAAGAGTTGAGTCGAGTAAAGATAAGTCATACATGATATGTTTTCTTATGATTAATGATTTGATCTAAGTTTGTGTTAGTATGGGTTAGAAAGGCTCCTGTTGACTGTCTGCGCGGAGACCTAGTCTTGAGCTATATGCAAGGACCCTACTGCTGTGTGTGGAGGTGGAAAGGATTATACTGAATTGAAAATCTATTAATAAAGAAGAATATTTGGTGAACTTTGTTCCATTGTGATTTCCGTGTTTATGCATGAATATGTTGGTTTAATTATCTATTGATTACTGCAAGTTATAGATATGTTTATGTCCTTCATTGAATTCAAATTTATCTGAGTTAAGTATATGTTTAAGATATTTGTATTTGCACAAGGATTGAATCTATGTGAAATATTTTACAAAATAACCATCTATGTGATTGTGCAAGTGTTATTTCTGCTCTGATAAGCTAGATCTGACTGAATGATAATAATCTGTTTTACGCATATCTATTAAGGGTTTATCTATAATTAGATCTAGGTTTCTGTGAAGTCTCGCGCATGATGATAAGCATTATATGATAATTATGGTTAAGTTCCACATTATATGCTCCCTCAAGGTGCGAAAACCCAATTCCAACACCCCCCATACTACTTCGAGTGAGACTTTGATCTGCGCAAGCATATCACTACCAAAAGGGATGGTATTTGGAGGGTTTTTTTGGTTGTGCAAAACACTCTAAACCTGGGTAAGGACCCCTCAAGCCAAAAAATGGTTCCATTTCAGAGGTGAAGAACCTAGCATGAATATTGTGACCAAAAGCGGTGTATCAACTAGTGAAGATAAAGAAAGACCTGCTACTTATGTTTGGGTCCAGAAAGCTCCTAAGAAAAAGGAGGGGTTTAAATTATAGAGGGAAAATGAAACCTTTGTTGAATAAAAGAATGACTTCGCGGATCTTGGCACATCAACTTCTAAATTACTAAGAAATCCTACCATGGATACCATTGAAGGGGCCAATCCTACTGAGCTGAAACCATTTTTGCAGGCCTGTATCAAGCTTCTGCACAATAAGAAGGAAGCTGAGAATCTTCAAGCTTTGATTGTTAGTTGCAATGAGAAAGAACAACCTCAGATGGAGCAAAGGGCTGTCAATAAAATTTGTAGGAACAAACAAAGAAATTGCCGAGATATGCACTTGACTACTTAGATAGGTGAGTTTAAAATGGATCAGGTTATTTTGTATCTGGGCTCCGATGAAAATCTACTACCAAAGAAGACTTGGTAGAGAATGGGAGAAACTAAGTTGGAATGGTCCAAAATTCAGCTTAGCATGGCAAATCAATAAAACATTATCCCAATGGGTAGACTCTCTGGGGTGATAGTTGACATTGATAGAGTTAAGGCATTGGTTGACTTTGAAGTTATTCAAATTATTGATGATACAGATTCGTACCCTACAATGTTAGGTTTGGATTGGGCTATTGACATGGGGATTCTATCATCAACCTCAAGTGCAAAAGTATGGTGTTTGAAAACAATGCAACTAGGGTCGTGGTCCCTCTGGACCCTGCAGAGGGAGAAAGATACATAGAAATGGTGCAAAAATAAGAGGATGTTGATCATATATACAAGATAACTGCGAGGGATGAGGATTGGATCAATCCTACAGCAAATGGTAGGTTTAGCTGGGATAGTGATAGTTCATTCCAATCAGACTCAGATGAGGAGTCTGAGAATTGGCAGAATTGTTTTCATGAAGTCTCTACACTACACTACAGCTGAGTAACCGGATATCTACGATGTATATCCTATGAGGTGCGCGAATTACCCTAATATGATGGTTTAGGCAGTGTCAATTGATTTTTATAAGAACTTGAAAAGTTTGTTCCATAGGCACAATGGTTCCATGTGCTTGATCTAGTTCTATGATCAACCCTAGAACACTAGTGGGAGATGCACAAGGATAATTTTTCTAATTGGGAAGAACTACCCACATGATGCGACTGTGATTCAGACAACCCAATACCCAATTGGAAGGAACCTTTACAAGCGAAGAGGATCTACGCATTCATTTATCTAGGTAGACTGCAACTTTGGGAGAAGAGCTGAAGCCAAGATGAGTGCATATATTCATTCATAATTTAAGTAGGATACCCATGAACTGGTATCTGGAGATTGAGCTGCTATGTGGCATGGCGGAATGGGTTTTGTTAATGAAAATCTTCATTATAACTTTTAGTTTTGAGAGTGGATTCCAATGCATCAACATTGCATTACACGTGATTCAAGATGTGGTCTTTGACATGCCAGAGAAATTAGAAGAACAAGCCTTACTAACATGGAATGTGTAGATGAAAGATATAGTTGAATGTTAGAATGTGGCAATTGAAGATAATGAGGAGGACCTAAGAAACGTCAATGTCCTTGAGTATGAAGGTAAATTTGCAGTCGCCATGCCTGCAGTGGAATTACTAGATGTGACTAGACCTATGAATATTAGGAAATCCAATATTGCAACAGAAGAAAAAACTAATATTTCAAAAATAGTGGATTATTGGGAAGAAGATACGGTGGTTAAGGTTGCAGAGCTGCTTGCTAAATTTCAAGACGTATTTCCCATAGAGTTTGTTAGCCTCCTATACCAATAGGTATCATCTTTCATGATTGTCTTGATTGAACTATGGAATATGTTCAAACCTTTTTTCTTGAGCAAAGGTGTTCCATATTCTTGAAAAACCAAAAAATCAAAAAATTAAAAAAAAAAATGTAAAGAGGGTATACCCTAAAAGAAAAATCAAAGGGTAAGACAAATAAAATGGTCAAAAAAAAAATGAAAGAAATGAACCCCAAGCAAAAAATAGACCAAGGAAAGTGTGCAAATCCAAATGCCACTACTATTTCATTTTTGTAATAAAGCAATTGTGTGCAGCTTGTCAAACCTTTGCCACAATTCATGAATAAGTCAAATTGTTTAAACTTGGCTTACTCATATTTCAATTTCATGTTATAGATTAGAGAATAAATATCTGACCAAACAGTTTAATCTTGGCAGATAAGTAGATAGGTAGAGTTAATAAAAGGTGCTCAACAGTTTAATCTGAGCCCTTGGATGTAATAAGGGTAGAATTAGATAGATTTGCCTTGTAAAAAGAAAAGATTGATAAGGGTTTGCAAGTCTAAATGCACCCTAATAAAGAAAAGAAAATGGTAGTGTTAAGTAGATAGGGTAGGTAGATGGTGCTGCAAAGTGTTATCTGATGAATGATGCTGCTACATGTTTTTGATCCTTTACTTTCATCACAAGTACTAAAGCAGGAAATACACTGGAAAATCACAGCAAGAAAAGTCAAACTCATTAACTTCCCTCATCACTTTCCCCTCAAAAGTTTTACTAATTTCCCCCAAAGGACTAAGGTATTTGGAGATCAAAGGGGCTCAAGGCATTTCCTTGACTTCTGGAGGGACCGGACCCTCAGCCTAATGATCAAAAAGACCTAAGTACTTGAGATAATCCATCATTATAATCTTCTATCTTTAACTTTGTCCTAAGTAAAATCCTATTTTACTTAGGAAACTTATACAAAATTCCATAAAAATCCCTCAAGATAACTTGCTATTCTAAGTTTAAGTGTTGAAGATAAGATATTGCAATTTACTTCAGAAGTTATCACTTTCTTAGATGTGCAAAAATATTTTGAGTTTCCTTGTCCTTTGCCATATTTACATTTAACTCTATTGTACTAAATCCCTAATAAAATACCTTATCCTAAGTATATAACTCCCTTTTTATAAATATCCCAAAAACCCTTATATTATATAGTTTAACCAAAGTAATTATTTTCCAAAAAATTCATTAAAAACCCCGCTTTACAAGCCCTTTGGTTAAATATATCTTTATATTATAATCCCGCCCTTATGGTAATTAAATAATGTTTATTGGTTACCATATAATAAAATATATATACAAAAACTTTAAACAGACGATATGTATGTTTAAACACAAAAATGCAAATAAAACTTTGGAAAAGTCTTGTGCCACCGTGGTTTGTCCACCTGGCATTCCACTTAACCAAACCCCGCCGCAACCCCTTTTCTTACGCATACGGGATTAATTAGTCATCAGGACTAATTAATAACCTTTTTTCCGCCTATTAGATATTCCCCGGAGTGATTAAATAACGTTAAAAAGTGTTAAAAGTCCGACGGGCCCACATCTGAAACCTCCGCTTATTCCCCCATCGCTTCAGCCGTCGGATCAACCCTCCGCAGATCAACGATCCACGTGAACCCCGCTACCCATCCTTTGTGAGAACGTTAACCAGCGGGGAATGGGTGGTATTTGAAAAGTCCACCATCCACGTGGCCAACGTTTTGTGGAATCGCTGCCCTCCCGACTAATACCACCCTCGACCAAAAGCGGTGCGGGGACTTACCGCTTACCGCTTACCGCCCGACCTTGCATACGTCAGCCCGTACGTCGATGACGTCACTCCTCGGAAAAATAAAAAACCCTTTTAACTTGTAAATAAAGCCATTTTTCCGTGTTTTTCTGTTATTTTCGTTATTGAAAACGACAGCGCTCCCTGCTACGATTTTCGAAATTTCTACTGAAATTGACTGATTCACTCCAAGATTTCGCTGCACCCGTGTTCAAGTTCATTCTCGCCATCACCTGTTACCTGTTAAGAACCAGCCTTCTTCTAAAAACAGGTATTTATCCTTTTCCGCTCCGACTGCAAGTAAAACTCAGTTTTCTTTGTTTTTCGCTGAAATAGTGATTAAAAATCATCACTGAGTCTTCCCCAGAGGTTTTAAAACTGTGTAATTTTTCCCTGAACCAACAAATTGTGCCAATTTCCTTCATTTTAAAAATCCCGCCCGGCCTGTGAGGAAAACCAAAAACCTCCATTTTGAATCCACAAGAACCAAAATGGAGGCCCCGGTAACTCTGAATATCACTCCACTGAATGCTCCTCACCGTGAATTGGAATATTTACCTTTGATAGATGAAGATTTCCAAATTAAAGACTTGCATTTTGATGAAAGTCCCCTATTGAGTTATTTTCGCTGCAAAGACGAATACTCAAAGGGGCAAGATCTTATAGGGTTGTGGGAATCCAATCTCCCAAGGTATCTCATCCCTTCAGTCATTTATTTCCCAGAAATCATCCATTATTGCCATTCAAACTATGATCCCGCACGGAGGGCTGTAACAGCTCCTGATCAAAGCGTTCTGTTTCCCATCACTCCCCAGGCTATCAATGCTATGTTACACTTTGAGCCAGACCAAGAACTAGCACCATTGTCCATGGAAAGATTGATTGAGAAAACCAGGCAATTAACCCCAGAAAAGCTAAAATCCATGTGTCAGAATTTCATGTTACCTGAGCATCAGCCAAAAGGGTCTCCTCCCTATGGTTTTTACTATTTCAATGCATTGGGAAGGCTCATTGTAAATATAATATCTTTTGTCTTAGGATTCAACACTAGTGAATATGTGGATGAGATAACCTTGGCTTTGCTATCCATTTTTACTCCTGGACAACCTCCTGAGATTAAATATGACTTTGCTTCCTTCATAGCCAACAAGATCCATGATCAATTCATAAGGCTAGGTACTGAAAAAGTTTTTAAGTACTCCTCAGTTATCTATCATCTCATGATCTACTATCAGTCAGAAAGGTTCCGTTTCCCTGTTCAAAAACTTGATGCCAAGGGAAATCCCAGGTCAGTCATATTTTGGTCCCCCATCATTCATTCTTCCTCCGATTCTCCCTACTCCTACACTGAATTCATTGATCAATTTGTATATCCTGCAACAACTTTGTTAACAGGAATTCCTCCCCCAAGACTCAGTAATGAAATTAGAAAGACCTTGCAACTTTCAAAGAGTTATAAAGTTGGGGATTAGTATTTGTATCAAAACCATACAGTCATCAGGATTTATGGATGTGAATTACATCCATTCAGGTTACCCAGATATGTGCCCATGAGGATTTTTGCCTTGGAATACTTCAGGCAAATGAACAATTCAGATGTGATCCATTTTTGTAATGTAAAGAAGAAAGCTCAGTTAAGGATCAAAAGCCAATTAGGTCCTTTCATCTGCAACTCTAGGGAGGCTGAGAGAGAGGCAGAAAATATATTGCAAAGAAAATTCCAAACATCTTTCCGTTGGGTTCCTTATGACCCAGTTGGTTTTATTTGTGAAAAGAGATTAAAGAATAAATCATCTCCTTATATACACCACAAGATTCCTGATCTAGAACATTATGCAAATCAAGATGAATGGGTTGAAGGAACACTTGTTGAGGAAGAAAGTGAAGCTGACAAAATGAATAAAATTATGAAAGATGTTGAGAAGAACTTTGACCTAGAAACGTGTGGTCAAATGCAGGTACCCTACATTGGCACTTCTTCAGCAACAAATCTACAGCACACATTACAGGAAAGCAGTTTATCAGTTGCAGCAGAATCAAATGGCAAAGGAAAGGAACCTGCAATCCAAGTCATTGAAACTTTGGTCATGGCGGAGAAACCACAGACTTCCAAAGCACCTGAACAATCACAGGTTTCTCCCACACAAGCAAAGCACACACAAGTTCCAGAATTGCAAACTCCATTAAATGTGGAAATAGGGAAGAAGAGGCAGGCTCCAGATACCACACCTCCAAAAGGGGCCTCACAGGTACATCAAACTAAAAAACACAAATCAGATCCACCTCCAGATGTAGAAATTATAGATGAAGTATTTGATGATGGAAGGGAAGATAGTCAGCAAACTGGCACAGCAAGTGAAACAAACTTAAGCCAGAAAGGGAAAGCTTTACAAAAGCAATTAAGCACTGAGGTATCCTCTTTCAGACCACCAAAGACAGACACTGGAGATATTAAAAGAACCTTCATTAATATTAAAGCAAAGAATGATCCATTGAAAATGAAGGTATATGATCAGTATATGAAGATGGCTCCCCATAATCAAGAAAGGTTAATGTCAGCATTTGACCTTTCACAAGGCAAAATGCTGATGAGCCACTTCAAGACAAAGGTGCCAAAGCCCACTTCAGCAGCTGATTACATCAGAACAAATTTTGAAGTTTTGGCAAAAGATATCCATCCTCTGGACCAGATAGAGCTACACAGACAAACTGGGGAAATGGTCTATTCACTCTTACCAACAAGGCCATGGCAGCTATAACGCTGCAGGATTCTTTGAATAACACTACTACACAATTGCAAATTGAGAAGGCCTCTTCACAGGCCAAAGATAATAGAATAAAGTCTTTAGAAGAGATAATCATTGGTTTGGGTCATAATCCCAAAGACATTAAAAGTATTGAGGCATTAATAAAGAAGAAAGATGATGACATAGCTGCACTCAGAAAGCAGCTAAAATTGCCAGCCTCAAGGCACCCTCAGACCCAAGAAGTTATAAAAGGGAATTCACAGGAAGAAATAATGGAGTTGCTCCTAAATATGACTGAGCGACTAAGTGAAACGGAGAAGGAATTGGAAAAAGCTTTGCAGGAACAGGAAACTATCCTGTACATCAACAAAATTAATAATGTGGCAAATGGAGCATACCATCTCGTGTGAATACTTCCTCGGTTTGAGTTCGATGACTTAATAAACAAATGGAGAGTTTAAGCAACCGAGGCTCGTAACTTCAAAACTACCAAATTACGCTTAACCAAATAGGAGGAAAAATATGATACATCAAAAAAGACAGCTGCTGATAACACCAGGGAGATAAAAAGGTTGGAAAATTTGGTTCAGGCTTTGGAGAAAGATCTTTCATTGGAAAAGCCTTTAAAGGAGATTAATGACATTCTTTGGGGTGATATCATTGAGTTAATAAAAGACATTTGGCCTTCTATTCAAGCTATTTTTGAACAAAATGAGTTGGTTAAAATAGCCCAAGAAGAAATAAACAGGACCAGACATGAATTAAGAGGCAGGCCTGAGCTGGCCAATCAAATCATTCAATTTTTGAACACCAGGACAAAACAACAGCTTGCAGCGTTAGGGATTGATGATAGGACAGGCACAGTTTTGGAAATAAAGAGAGTTTTCATCAAGAGAACTTTCATGCAGAATTTAGAGAGGAAGTGTACAGACATTTTGGTTGATATCAACATTTTCAGAGAGAAATTTCAAGCTTTGTTGGATAGTGGATTACCAAGTCCTATGCTCACAGAGGATCAAATAATGGACTTAGAAGCCTATATAAAGAGAATAAATACTCATGCTCAGAATACAGTTGCTTGTTCTCCTAGTTTACCACAATCAACATTACCAACAGGGAGAAATACCTATGATAGAGTAAGGGATTTATTTCATCTGGAACATGAAATAAGGTATCTGTTTCCTAATGAGCCCACCTTCTACAAACTCACAGAAGCAGATGAGACATTGAGGAAACTCAGAAGAACTATGATACCCGATGATCAATGGTGGAGAGAAATGTTGGAAATTTTATGAAAATTATCTTCAACATGAGAATTTTATCTTTTACTATTATGTGAAAAGTAAAAAGGAAAACAGATGAAAGAGTATCAGGTGAAAAGGTTAAAGAGTATCCGTAGGAACAAAGAGTGTCCAACAAGCCAAAGAAATACTGCAAGGGACAGCACAGAGCCCTATTTCAGCACTTACCTCCAGCACATCCACGAAGAAAGGAACACCACATCGGCAGTTACCCATTATTCTATCCACGAGACCATTGTCTCTTGTTTGTTTGTAAATTATGCTTTAAATCAGCCTAGATTATTGGCTAAGATAGTGTAAGATTTTTTAAGATTATTTTGTGTATAAATAAACCCTCAAAGAGAGTGTTGAGGGTGGATTCTATTACTCTGCTGTAACATTGAGATTTTCGGAATAAAAGCTTTTGGAGAAATTTACTTGTGGCTTACTGGATGACGATTTAAAGCACTGGACTTGTTACAGGATTCATGTGTTGGACTACAGTTCAATAAGTGTTTCTGCCCTTTGTTTGAAATTTTATATTAGTTTATAATACCATCATATCCATTTCTGAATAATTTACATAAAGGATTGAAACAGAATTTGCTTAATTGTACTCTGTTTTCAAATGTGGTTATTCTTAATGTTTTCTTCTAAATTAGTTATAAGCATGAATTCTTAAATGCTCCTGTTTTGCTAATTTAAACATTGTTGATTACTATAATAAAGAATCCTTCATTGCTCTTTGTTTGTAGTCATCTCACTTCTTTCTTTTGAACATGGTGAAAGATTCTTAGCTGCCTTTCATCCCTTCAAGATCATCCCATCCACTTTAAATTTTAAGGATTTTTCTCTGTCTAGCTATCTTGCCCTGTAATACCATCTTGTGTCTAGAATAGAAATCCAGTAAAGCCATCATTTGACTCCATAGCCCAATGGACTGAAAGCTCTCAACCTTGCCCTTAGTTTGTGGATTCCACCATTTTCCCAAAACAAACTTTGAATCTATAACTAGCCTAAAACCTTCCAAGAACAAAGATAAATCGTAAAGAGAGAGCCCTCTCTGGATGCAGATTGGCTAGATTCTGCATCTAAAAGGTTGGTTTGTGGTTACCTCGGGTATACTTTCCTCTTACACAAATTCTAGGAAAACCTGAGTGATAACATAGTGGCGACCATACTGGGGATCTGAATCATTTTATTGATACTATTGTTTGATTTATAAGCTATAGACAGAGTCTGAAGATCAGCCAGGTAGCCTTTGAAATTTCTTTTGCTCTGCAATTGCAAAAGTAAATAAATTGCTGCTTCAGTCTATCTCTGATTTAGCTTACATATTGAATCTTAGTTTCAAATTTTTCAATCAGACTCTCTAGTTTAAACAGATCTTTGAGGAAATCTTAATCACATATCATTATTTCTTGAAGAATTTGTAGAAGTTGTATTTATTTTTCAATTAAAATCAAAAATCCAAAAACACATAGTCTAAGAAAACTGGCTTCAGAAAGGATTCGACATACTAGGTCAAACCCTGACCCCAATCCACCACCAATATTCGAAAATCCCAATCTGATTCCTAGGATTCTTAGAAGACAAGGAAGTCAAGAAAGTTCTGAACGAGGAAGTCAAGAGAGTACAGGAAGTTCTAGGCCACTTTCTAGGTCTGCATCTTGTCCTGTGAAAATTATTTATATTGATGACATTCCTTTTGATGCACGATTTGAAACATCTTTGTTTGTGAATTTTTCTGAAACTGAATTATCTAGATTAGTTCCAGATCCATTGTTCTTTGAAGATTTGCAATACAGATTTGTTTCACATCATCTTGATAGAGAATTGCATAACTCTATTCAGTCTGAACAAACCTTTGAAGAAAGTTCAAACATTTCTGTGATTACTGAAGAATCTCCAAGTTCAGTCACTTTTTCTCAAACTTTTCAAACACCTGTTATCCCTTCTACTCCTCCATCTCCTTCTGCCAGACCATCAACTCCTATTACCCCACTTTATCTTCCAATGGCTAATCGGTATGCCCCTTTACAGTTACCAGCCAACCCTCCTGCTTTGCCCCAAGATTACCAGAGTAAGATCACACCTTTTGATGGATCAGGTACTTACACAGCACAACAACACACCAAAAGGATGACAGATTACTTTGAGTTCTATGAAATTGACACTGAGAATGTCCGAATGAGAATTTTCGTTCAGAGTCTCACTGGAGAAGTTAGGACGTGGTTAAGGGCCCTTGCTCCTGATAGTATTGCTGATTTACCATCTTTATATAGGGAATTTTTGAACAGATGGGAGAAAAAGAAGGATCCTCTTCAGATCCTGTCAGAATTCGAAAAATTAAGAAGAAGACCTAATGAAACAGTACAAGATTACATCATTAGATTCAATGAAGCATATAACGCTGTTCCCCAGAACCTTAGACCCCCACCTGACTCTGTATTGGTTAAATTTCCAGACATTTTTGATTCTGACATTGCTTATTCCCTCAGGGAAAGAGCCCCTCAAACACTAGAGGAAATGCAAAGCATAGTGGTAAGTGTAGAAGCAAATCTGATAGAAAAACGAGCCAGAGCAAGAGCAGAAAGAAGAATGCCTATGAATGAAGAACCTTCAGCTTTTGAAAAGAAGCTGGATGCAATCATTAAAGGTATGGAAAGATTAGGAGACAGAGTGGAGACCATTGAAAGGAAGTCTTCTAGTGATAACCAGAATGTTGCAAGAAACCCAAACTTTAGGAGAAACCTGAATCAAAATATTGGAAAGAATGTCCCTGATCAAAACATTAGGCCACCTTTCCAAGAAAACTTTGTTGAAGGATCAACTTCTGAAGAACCTACAGAGGATGTAGAAATAAACAATGTAACTGATGACAAAAATGAACCAGAAGTCTTCCTATCCCAGGATGATCAAGAGAATCACATCCTTGAAACATTCCAAACTCATTCAGGTGAGACTTTTGATTTTAAGGAAGGCTATGACACAGCAATCTATGAGGTCCATAAACAGTATAATTTGAGAAGTAGAAGGATTGATGTGCCAGAGAAACAACAGAAAACTACAAAACAAAATGTAAAAGGTAAACAAAACATTCCCCCTGTACAAAACATTCCCCAAGTACAAATTTTGTCTAGGATAACTCCCAACCCTTCAAATCCAATAATTGAAGATGTCTCTGACAACCAACCAAACAATAAACAACAATATAATACTTTTCCTCCTGTGGGAAATGTAGAAGAAACAGCAGAAATTAGTTCAGATACCCCTTCAAAACAAAATTTCATTCATGAAAAAGAGAAAAACATTGAAGACCCAAAAAATAGAGAAAACCCAACTGTGCAAAACACTAAAACTCAAACAGAAAAACCTTTCAATCTAGAGGCTGAAATAGGAAAACTAAAGATAGCTGTTCCTTTATCAGAATTGGCTAAACATGATGTCTATAGAAGTCAGATTACCAAGTCCCTAAACATTAACATTACTGGATTGGATGATTCAGTAAACATTCTTGATGATCAGCCCAAACTTCTTTTTGGCCCTGAGGTTAATGGCAAACCAGAAAGTGGAGGAACTCTTCCATTTTATGTAAGCCTGAATGTTCATGACAAGATACTCCATAATGTAATGCTTGATTCTGGAGCATCTCACAATTTGATGCCAAAAGCAGTAATGGAAAGATTGAATCTAGATATTACCAGACCGATCTAGAGGCTGAAATAGGAAAACTAAAGATAGCTGTTCCTTTATCAGAATTGGCTAAACATGATGTCTATAGGAGTCAGATTACCAAGTCCCTAAACATTAACATTACTGGATTGGATGATTCAGTAAACATTCTTGATGATTAGCCCAAACTTATTTTTGGCCCTGAGGTTAATGGCAAACCAGAAAGTGGAGGAACCCCTCCATTTTATGTAAGCCTGAATGTTCATGACAAGATACTCCATAATGCAATGCTTGATTCTGGAGCATCTCACAATTTGATGCCAAAAGCAGTAATGGAAAGATTGAATCTAGATATTACCAAACCGTACAAAGATTTGTTTTCATTTGATTCTAGTCAGGTAAAATGTTTAGGTTTGATTAAAGATCTGTGTGTCACTTTGGTACAATACCCTGCTAAGTCTATTTTAATGGACATAGTAGTTGCTGATATTCCACCTAAATATGGTATGTTATTGTCTAGATCTTGGGGTGCTAAACTTGGAGGGTCTATTCAACTAGACATGTCATATGCAACTATTTCAGTATTTGGTCAGCCTAAAAGGTTATATAGAGAAACCTTGATGAAGTACTTAGTCAGTAGCCATGAGAAGCCTGAAAACTTCCCTGTTTACTCTGTACATTCTGATATGGATTCTTTTATTTTATACAATGCCGAGTTGGATTTTCCTACTGAAATAGAAGCTCCAGAATTGGAAACCATAAACAAAACCACTGTTAAAATTGAAGAAATCTCTGAAAACAAAGAAACAACAGATGATCAAGAAATACCTGAAGAAACTAAACAACTAGCTCCTGTCAAGAAACACTTTAAAACAATCGATGAAGATTATGAACATGAAATTCTATGGCATTTAGAGTTTGATGGCTCAGTAAACAGACTAGGGGCAGGAGCTGGGATTTGGTTACATAATGTTGAGAATAATCATGCAGAGGGTCATGCTTATAGGTTGAATTTCAAATGCACTAACAACATGGCAGAGTACGAAGCTCTTTTATTAGGGCTTAAACATGTCAATAAGTTAGGAGCTATTAGGGTATCAATCATAGGAGATTCCGAACTAATTATTCAACAGATTAAAGGAGAATGTTCAACAAAAGACATGAGACTGAAACAATACAGAGAGACAGTTGTAGAGATTCTCAACACATTTTTACAAGCTCAACTTGCCAAGATTCCCAGGAAACAAAATTTGCATGCTCACAGCTTAGCAATGTTTGCTAGTACATGCAAGTTACCTTTCGACCCTAATCATCAGTTTTCAGCTGAAATTAGGCATAGGCCTGCTATACCAGATAATCTTTTGAATTGGCAAGTATTTGTGAATAACAATCAAATCAATAATTTTTTGACACTTCAAAATGAGTTTTCTAACTGTAATATAGATGAGGATATAGCTATTGATGAATCTGATCAAGGAAAAGAACAAAAAATAGAAATTTCAAGAGAAAATGCAATTCATATGCTACATCCGACCACATTCACTGAAAAGGACATGCAAAATTTGAAACACATGGAATCTGATGAGATCATAGAAGATGAAACAGAAATTATTAATTTAAAAGATAATCATTTTCCCAAAGGATTAACTCCTTTGGAAGATCTGTTTGACTCAAATGATATTCCATTTAGACCTAAAATGGAACCTGTGAAGGCTGATATGGAAGAATGCAACTTAGGAACCCCAGAAAATTCCAAAATGGTCAAGTTGTCCAAGTCTCTTCCAAAAGATCAGAAGGTTAAATATGTTGAACTATTAAAAGAATTCCAGGATGTTTTTGCCTGGAGTTATGAAGACCTCAAATCTTATGATACATCCATCATTCAACACACTATACCTTTGAAACCAGACCAGAAACCTTTTAAACAAAAGCTTAGAAGAATAAATCCTGTTTTATTACCCTCAATTGAAAAGGAAATCAAAAGGATGTTTGAAGCAGGGATTATAGCTCCTATCAGATTCTCAGAATGGGTTTCTAATTTGGTACCAACAAGAAAAAAGACAGGAGAAATTAGACTATGTGTCGACTTAAGAAATTTGAATAAAGTTTCTTTAAAAGACAACTATCCTCTGCCGAAAATGGACCATATTCTGCAAAGGGTGGTAGGATCTTCGAGAATATCACTACTGGATGGATTTTCAGGGTACAACCAGATTCTGGTTCATCCTGATGATCAGGATAAAACATCATTCACTACACCATGGGGTACGTTTAAATATGTCAAAATGCCATTTGGGCTCAAGAATGCAGGAGCTACATTTCAAAGGGCAATGGATATTGCTTTTGCTAAAGAGATACATGATTTTCTGGTTATTTACTTAGATGATTTGACTGTTTTTTCTAAAACAGATCAAGAACATTTAGATCACCTAAGGCAAGTATTTATAAAGTGCAGAAAATATGGAATCTCTTTAAACCCTAAGAAATCATTGTTTGGTTTGGAAGAAGGAAATCTTTTAGGGCACATTATTTCTAAATATGGCATTAGGATTGATCCAGAAAGAATTCAAGCAATTTTGCAAATACCCCACCCCAGAAACATAAAAGAGTTGCAAGCATTCATAGGAAAAATAAATTTCTTGAGAAGGTTTATTTCTAGTCTAGCAGAATTACTTAGATTACTAACTAACATGTTGAGAAAATATTCAAGCATTGACTGGACTGTAGAAGCCAAACAATCATTCGAGGAAATTAAAATGGCTTTAACAAGGACACCAGTTCTGACTAGTCCTAAATTTGATAAAGACTTTATTATTTTTTCATTTGCTTCTGAACATACTGTTGCAACTGTTTTACTTCAAAAATATGACCAAGGGTGTGAAAAGCCAATAGCATTTTTTAGTAAAGCACTGAGGGATGCATCTCTAAAATACAGTATTATGGAAAAACAGGCTTTTGCATTGGTAAAAGCAATCAAAGATTTCAGAGTTTACATATTATATTCTCATGTGATAGCCTATGTGCCTAATGCAGTAGTTAAAGATATTTTGACTCAAGATGGCATTGAAGGTAAACGAGGTAAGTGGATAGCTACCATTTTGGAATATGATATTGAGATTAAGCCAACAAAACTTATAAAAGGTCAAGGTTTAGCACAACTCATGACAGAAACCAATTGCCAAGCCTTAGACATCAATGAACTGGATAACGAGCAGGAGATGGCGACTCCTCAGATCAGTCAAGCTTTCTTAGATTCACCCTGGTACACTGATATAATTCATGTTTTATTAAACCTGCAGGCTCCTCCAGGGTTGTCCAGAACCAAAAGAAGATTTTTAAAAATGACATCTTTGAAATATTGTATTTTAGATAACACTCTATTTTGGAAAAATCATGAAGGAATTTTGTTGAATTGTCTCTTAAAAGATGAAGCTGATAAAGTGCTTAATGAATTTCATGCAGGGGATTGTGGAGGACATCTCTACTGGAAATCTACTGTAGACAAAATTTTGAGGGCTGGCTTTTACTGGCCAACTTTATTCTCTGATGTTAAGAAATTTGTAACAACTTGTCATAAATGTCAGATATTTGAGGGTAAAAGAAAGTTGTTACCTCTACCTTTAAAACCAATTTCCACAGAAAGACCTTTTCAGCAATGGGGATTGGATTTTATTGGAGAAATTCATCCCCCTTCTTCAGGGCAACATAGATGGATTTTAACTGCTACAGACTATTTCACTAAACGGATTGAAGCCATCCCATGTAGACAGTCTAATGATTCCGTGATCATAGGGTTTTTAGAAACAAACATACTTTCAAGATTTGGCTGTCCGGAAAAGATTATAACAGACAATGCTGCTGCATTTAAATCAAATAAAATGATTAGTTTCTGCCATAAATATCATATTACTCTAGGCCATTCAACAGCCTATTACCCCCAGGGTAATGGACTAGCAGAATCTTCTAATAAAAGCCTTATCAATATCATCAAAAAGTTATTGGAAGAAAACAAAAAGAATTGGCACAAGAAATTGACCAATGCATTGTGGGTAGACAGACTTACAACTAAGAAATCAATTGGGACTAGTCCATATGAGTTAGTTTATGGTCTTGAAGCAAGATTCCCATCATCTTTAGGAATCCCTGTTATGAAATTACTTCAGGAGGCTCAAGTGGAGCCAAATGACATTCAAAGAAGAATTAATCAAACAATCCACCTACAACAAACCAGGGAAGAAGTATACCAAAGATCACAAGTCTTGCAGGAAAAGCTAAAGAAAATGTTTGATAAAAGGACTAAAGCAGAGGATTTTCAATTAGGAGACAAGGTCCTAAGATGGGATTTTAGAAGAGAAGAAAAAGGGAAACATGGAAAGTTTGATTTCTTGTGGAAAGGGCCTTATATCATTCATGCCTTGCAGGGAAACAACACTTACTTTTTGAAGGAATTGGACAATTCAGAAGTTGAAGAAGGACCAGTCAATGGTCGAATGCTCAAGCATTATTTTGATCCCATTTACTAGAATGCTTTGATTTTTCTAACTTGTACATAATATATCCTTTTTTCTA
>JAXQQM020084899.1:0-26285 GCA_034641835.2 Pinus albicaulis
AGAAAGATAAAATCACTCGGTTTTAATTCAAGTAATTTTATCCCTAATTTTGCTTCTGACTTAGGAGATTTTGAAGCAGTTTCAGGAATTTTATAAGACTCTAATTGATAAACAAGAATATTTTACTGCGTATCAACTCCTTTGGACAAAATTTCTAACACTTTTGGTGGTAGATATGATAGTTCGGAAGGGATTGATGCAGGACTAAAGGGATCAACCTCTAAAACAATTTCAGGTGGAAATGAGGTAGAAGTTGAAGATGAAGCTTCTAACCTTCTCCTCAAAGAGGAAATTCTCACCAATCTCTCTAGATCTCACAATGGAGAATACAGATGAGGATTTGGGTGAGATCTGAGGTGCTTTGGTGAAGCTAGATTTATCATGTGGAGTCGCTAGGAGAAAATTTTTAACCTACTGACCTTTTATTCACCATTAAAAGGAGAGTTTAATAGTTGTCATAGGGATAAATAATTCAAAATTTCTGCTCCCCGAAAACGGTGCCAATATTATGTTATACCTCTGTAGATAATTCTAGGTCAAGAATTAAGCCAGAGCATCTATAATGTTTTGTTGGTTTTTAATGTTTTTTTGATGACGAGAGCTCTAAATTGTTTAAAACCTGTGCAATTCTTAATTACTAATGATGTATTAGAAGGGTTGATTCTTCACCTCTTAATAATAATTTACTTTTGAAGAGATATGTAAGGTTGAAAACTTAGAAGTTATATGATTTTCTAAACATAAAATTGATTATTTAACTTGCCATATGCAGTATATGCGTGAAAATTACTTTTACAACCAAACAATATATGTTTAAAACTTTAAGGGAAGATGGAAATTTGATGATGTAAAGGAGTTATCTTAGAGAAACAGTCCAATATACTAATCTCCTTAAAGGATTATAACTTCATAGGAGATTTAAGAAAGATTGATAGTCAATTTATTATTACCCAGAACTCCCATAAACTTCAAACTATAATGTTCCAAAATTTTAGCTTCCAAGCTAAATGGAACATTAGAGTTAACAACAGCTATAGCTGGTGCATAAATGGGTAGAAAAGCCCATAAGTCTCCTAAGGAGGATAAAAACACTCCAAGTGTGAAAGGAGACATTATTTCAAGCTCAATAAAACACCTCTATGTGTGAACACGGATAACATGCAGCTTCTTTGACTTGGTCAACTACGCAGTCTTGGGGGAGAAGAAACCCTAGGAAGAATAACGCAATTTTGGAGGGAAGTGCATCTTTGGATAGAGGAGACCCAATTGGGTGGGCCCAGGTACAAGAAAACTTGTATTCTATATGAGGAAGAGGATGGGAGCATTTTTATTTATTTTTTAGATCATTATTCGATGTCTCTTGACATTTGCTTACTCTTGTTGTTTAGCAGAATAGCAGTGTTGTTTAGCACTTGGGTGTTCCCGAGCGGGAATCCCACCTATTCCTTCGAGGAGCCTCATTGGGAGAGCTTGCATTCATCATTACACATCAGTTTTTTAGGCCAAGCTTCATCCATCTTCATCAACGCAGTTTCTTGGGGATATTGTGCAGTGTTGCTGGGTGCAGCAGTGGAAGGGATTGAAATCCCACTTTCTGAGCTAATATTTTGTTGGAGGGAGATTTCCTTTCATCCAGAGATATATTTTGAGGGTCTTGGAGAAGATTTAAGATTAGTGGTATTATACCACACACTTCCCATAGTTTCTAGTGCAATTTTAGCTGGGAACTGCGTTATTTTAGGAGGTAGATTTCATTGCAGGATTTGGTGGCTTCTTTGTGGTTTTTCCTTGTGATTGAGAGGTTCATTCTCTCATGGGAGGAAGCCTTTGAAGGATCTGAATCAGATAATATTTATATCAGCCTCTTACACTCTCATGCTTCATGTTGCAGTGAGTATTCAGAAATTTTTGAATATTACATTTTGTATTCAGAGTGTTTGACAAGAAACCCTTGCCGGGTTGTCTTGCTTTTTGTATAAGGAGACTAGATCTCATTCCTTGAGAATTTTTTATTAATATATGAGTATATCTATTGTTTCCTTCATTTTCTAAGTATAAAACCTCTCATAGACTACGCAGTCCATCAAGTAGCAACTCTGATATTTTGCAGTCTTGGGGTTTTAGCACTTTCTGGCAATACTAGTAGTGGGAGATCTGTTTAGCCCACATAGTTTGCTTTGTTTCAGCTCTATTCTTGGATTTATATTGTTTATTTCTGTTTCTATGGGATACAAGAGTTTATTTCAGTATTTTATTGCATGTATAGCTCGAAATGAATTTTTACTTCTTGCTTCCTGAGTTTTCCCAAGGAGGAATATTTACATAGCTATAGACAGAGCCTGAGAAGGGGCCAGCTAGCCTCTGGATCTCATCCTCTTTTTAGAGGTGACATATCTGGTAAATTCCCACTCATTCCATCTCTGAAATAGCCTTGTTCATATTTCTGACAAAGGAATTCTTCAGTGGTGTAAAAGCTGTTGATTTCCATTTCGGAAATCCTAACACGAAACTACATGCAAAATTATGATAATATAATTGACAAAGAAGAACTTACAAGGACACAAGTTTTTTCGAAATGAATCCAGAATCCTTTTATTACTTTAAAAATAACTTATAAGGGTACAAGTCTGCTCAAAAGTCTATCAAAATGGTTCAACCCATCATACTTCATTCTACAAAGTATTATACAATTTTCTCTAAAATATCTTGATTAAATATCAAGATATGTTTACAACGATATTTCAAAATTGTTTTACAAAAATAGATCTATAAGATAGGAAAATAAAATTGTTGAAGATTTCTAGCACTGAATTCAAGGTTGTTGTTGATGACTGGGCCTAAAAAATGTTGTTTGGTTTCTTTCCCTGACTATCTTTCCGCTTGTTCCTGTAATTCTGATTGTTGTTGTCTAAACTTGAAATTACTGTTGTAAACCTGTTTGCTAGTTCAATCAATGAGTAGACATAATTTGTCCCATATTTCCTCTTTATGAATGGTGGATTTGATTAACTTTCTATAAGTATCATCAACTTCAGTGTACTTATGAAAATTCGGTTTAACTACAAATAGATGTTTTATCTCATGTTGAATTAACAAGTCAAAATTTAAACCCTTAATGAAAGCATCCTCTGTAATTTTCCTTTTAATCTTGGAAAATTTGGCTTTGTTTCTGGCTATTGAATATGAAATTTTTTTATATTCTTCAAGAGTAATAAACTTATCTCCAATTCCCCTTAAACCTTTCATCCCCTTTTGATCCAGTACATTAAACTTTATGTGAAAGTTTTAGAGGTTGGATTCTAAATTGTAGCATTTGTTTTCAAGTTGTCGCATTAAATTCCTTTTGATGTGAACCTTTCTAGCCTACAGAATTGTTTCAGTTATACCATTTATGTCATCCTCTTGAGCTATTCATTCTTTATTTACATATTTTATTAGTCCTTTTGATTTGTCCAGTAATGTTTCTTGTTCAAAAAAAAATTCAATTGATGGACAAAAATCTATTATGGATTCATTTATGTCTTGCTAGATATTTTCTTTGGCTTGTGCAAGGGTTTGAGCAATTGATGATTCATTTTCCTGAGTGTCTATTCTTTGATTCAGCCTATAACTCTTTTGGATTTCTGCCACATATGCATTGTCAATCTTAATTTTCTGCTCTTATAGGTTTTGAAGTTGTGATTTCGTTTTCCCAATTTCATGTCCCCTCAATAATAAATCTCCCATGGCCTTAGCTAGATGTTTTGTTGGATCAGTGGAATGAATCTATCCTGCTATAGTAATTGCTCATGTTGAAGTCCTTGCTATTGAAGTACCCGTAATGGGAATTGCTGCTAAAGGAATAACTACTGCTTTAGTTGCTTGTTGTTCTTTATCCTCTAACAAAATTTCTAATTTTGTCTCCATATTTTGTATCTGTTTATTCTGTTCAATTATAATTTTGAACATTTTCACTTTTTCCTTCTCTAGTTCACCAATCTCTTTAGTCTAAGGATATTCAGTAGTAGAAGGTTTTAATTGTTTTCTCAATGCTTGAATGTCAACATGATTCCTCTTAATCATCTCCTCGGCGGCTTTAACATTGTTTGGATCATATCCCAATTTAATGACTAGATCCTCTAAACATTATATCTTAGTATCCTTTTCTAGAGAGGAAATATTTTCCATTTTTAGTTGAGACTGAATATTATTCAATGAAACCTGCAACTTAGATTTCTCCATGGCTGAACTAGTTAAATTTGAATAGATCATTTTCATAGCCTATTTGTGTAAATCAATCTGGTTAATAGAATGAATTTATTTTGTAACAAAGGAGAATATCAATTTATTATAGTCCTCATCAGTCTTGGGAAATGGGATTTTAGGTTTAATGAATTCCATTTGAATCAGCAATTTTCAGTGTCAAAGGCAGAAAGTAATTTGTGCTCAGATTCTGAACTTTGTTTCCAGAATTTGGTGTAATTCATAGCCTTCAATGCTTCATTTTTCCTTTTAATTTCCTTGTACCTATCAAAAATGTTTGGTTCAGTATGACTAGGGGCTAATTATCTTGTTTGGGATGTTTCTAATGGCTCTTGGGAAGCTGAAGAGGTTGGTGACTGTAAAAATTTCTTCAATTCGAGGAAAGGTAGTAGCATGAGGGTTTGTCAAGACTAATGTAGTATGTGAAATTTCTTCTGGAAAGGAGTCCTTAAGAGGATTCTTTTTCTTCTTCTTGTACATCATGAACTTTTTTTTCTCGATTTATGTAACTAAAGGGGGGAATTTTCCCTCACTCTCTTTGCATGTTTTTCTCAGGGAACTGGAGTTTACGATGTTGTAGGAGTAAATATCTACTCTTCTTCTTCCTATAGTGTGTTTTATAATTACCACTCCTCCTTATTCATGTATTACTCAATATTTGGTCTAGGAGTATGAGCATAAGGAGTAGATTTATGTTCTACCCTTAGCTTGGAAATGATCCCCAAGGGATCATACGAATAGGAAAAACTCATTTTAAATTTAATTTTATTTAAGAGAATATTTTCCTCCTTTGCTATTGTTCTAGAATTATAGATGAAAGTTCCAACTTGAGTTTTGATTTTAAACTGGGACTTCCTCTTAACTGACTCAAAGTGTAGCTCATCCATATTTATCATCTGCCTGATGTATTTTAGTGAAAAAAATTTGATAGGTACAAAATTTGGCAACCTGTATGGAGGAAGATCACAACAATACACTATAATATATGTATAATTTGGGTATAGATACCAATCTACTGTCTTTATTTTTTCACTAAGATGAATAATCCTTTTATTTTCAGCAGAAGTTATAGGGATTAGATCATTGTTAAGTAAACAGGAAATTGTGTATAAAAAATGATATGTGTAATCACTGCAAGAGAATTCATTTGTATTTTTCCTAACCAATGAGTTCCAATGAACCACAGACTACGGGTTACCCTGTTCATCTAACATTTGCAGTGGAATTGAAAACATGTCTGAATGATAGAGAAAAAAATATATACAAGGATTTATGCATGCTTAAAGGGTCCTTCTGTTCAAAAATTCATGAACTGATCATGGATAGTCTTTGTTAAGAAATCACTGTAATTGAAAATAATAGAAGGTTTCTCATCTTTAGAAAATACTAACAAAAATCCTACGATAACATCATCAACCCATTGGTCAGATAGATAACCTAACAAACAGGAAATTATTGAAATGATTTGTTTTTTCATCTCTAGAAACATTGAATTTGGGTAAGGTGGGTTAGTTCTAGGAAATTCAACATTTTCTAGCAGAAATATCTCAAAAATCTTGGCTCGTTGAGGGAAAGTAAGATTTTTGTAGAGATCCATGAGGGATTCTACACAAAAATGATGTAGGGAAGTTGAGTGTTCAATCTGTAGCATTTGAAAAATGGATTGGGCTGTAACTACGAAAATGACATCATTATTTTGTGCAACAACAACCCTTTGGTTGGGAATATATCTAAACTGACACCATGACACAAATTCAGGGAAAGGGTGAGGCTGTGGAAATATGAATTGATGTAGGAAAGAATCACAAAGGCTCAATTCATAATTGAGGTCAATGAATTTTTATTTCATCCAATTATTCAACTCATACAAGTCAAATTTGCATTGTGTCTATGAAATCTTATACTCTTGGTCTACTAATTGCAAATGGTCTAGGTGTATCACAGGTGGGAGCATGGGTTTTTCATCTATCATTTTGGATTTTCCTTTTGAAGAAGACATTTGGAAAGAAGCAAAGATAGGAATGATGATTTCCAGGGGATAAGCTGGCTTGCACAGTTTTATGGGAGAGGCTTATCGTTTATGGTTATGCTAGCGCCTAGATACTCAATTTATTCAAACAGATTTTGTAAATAAATAATAGGCAATAACAAGTTTATTTTATAAATAGGGTGAATTAACCATGTGAAACGTTTGATATGCACAAGGTATTTATCGCGGCAACATATATGATTGGGTAACAACTTAAATCCATGTAATGAGTGGTGAACAAGTGGAAACAACGGAGTGGATGTAGCAAAAGTGGGAGTGGGAATAGTCAAAATAGGCGTAGGCGGTTTTGGCGATAGTCGCTGGCAGATTTCGGAGGGGTGGGCTGGCGGTAAGTAGTTTTCAAGGGGAGGGGGGTCTGAACTATCTACACACTTGACACCTCGCATGGATGGTTTGATTGGAAAATGCTTTTTGAACCTGCCCCCCCCCCCCCCCACCCCCTGTCAGTTAAACGTTGGAGAGGCCGGGGGGACGAATTGCCTTCCCTGCCGTTGATCAGGCAGAGATTTTCATATCGGTCAGTTATTGCGCCCACGATACTAGAAAATGAAAAAATATCAATTCAATTCAAAACCTTACTACAAATTGGTAAGCATAGTTTAATTGTGATTAAACTAATTAAACTTGATTAATTAACTACCTAATGCGGCATTTTGGCTGGCGCACATAATTTTATTTTTCATAGGGATTTTATTTCCTTTTTGGATATTTTCATTTTTTTATCATCGTTTTTTTTTTTATAACATATTTTTATATCCCTTCTTCTATTTTTTTATTCTTTTATTTTTATTTTTCTTATATATATTTTCTATTTTCTATTTTTTTAACAAATACATGTAAAAATAAAATGATATTACAACACAATCCATGAAGAAAGGCCAAAGGAAGGTTTTTCCTCATGAGAACTACCAAGTAATAATATCTCTAACAGCGTGTCAAAAAATGAACATGATGACAAGATAACCTTTGTTATGTCAAATGGAGTTACTGATTCGGAAGAAATTTTTTATCTTAGAGAAAACTTAATCTTGCTTTGAAAAATAATTTTAATCCTAAAAATAAATTGCAGGCTTATGATAACAAGGATCATATTAAATTAGTAAAATGTTGTTGTGGAATATAAACAATATTGTGATGGTGTTGAAGTTGAGATCATCTCTCTAATAGAATATACTGAAAAATCAGACAAGCGAAATGAAGATCTATTGCAAACATTTGAAGACAAGAGAATGAGTTGAAAGAAGAGATTCTCAAATTATAGGAGCAAGTGGAAGAAGGAAGAAAGGTTGAAGAAGGAATGACGAAGTAGTATCTAGAAAAGAAAGAGCAGTACCAAAGAATGGATATTGAGGTAAACTTTCTAAAAGGTAAATTTGAAGAAAAGGATAAACATTTGAGATTTCAAGATAGTACTAAGATTTTGGATAATATTCTTAGTAGCCAAACGTATCCCACCATTAAATTTGGTCTATGTTTTCATGAAAATGTTGAAAGAGAATATAATTTATAAGCTAGTGAAAGGAATCTAAAAGGTAATAATGAAAAACATGAAGTCCTCAGTAAGGAGATAAGAAGTCAACATGATCAACAACCAAGGAAAGTGAATCGTCAAAGAAAATCATTTGCTCCTAACTTTATAGGTGTTAATAAATTCTCTCCTATGATAAATAATATTTAATTCTTTATATTTCATAATTATGGACATGTTGCATACATTTGCATAAGCATATTGTTTCAAGCAAGGAATCATCTCACAAGAAGTACATCAGCTCCCAGGTAATCAGATTCCTTCAAGGGATATTGTTTTACTTGAAACATATTTGGTCACAAAGCTATTGGTTTCAATATAAGGAATATGAAACATAGACATTATGATTATTCTTCTCCCTTTTATAGTCATATAAAATGTTATGCATGTAGCAAGGTTGGGCATGTAGCAAAATAATGCAGGAACAAGTCAATGGATCACCACAAACAACATGGCAAGAAATCAGATAAGAATATTGATGTCAAAATTCCTAAAGAAGATGGATCCACCAACATTCATCATAATAACTAGAAAGAAAATGAACAAATAAGGTGTGGTATTTCTCTCTGCTTGTTTGAATATGAAGATGAATGGTACATAGATGGTGGATATTCTCATCACATGACTGGCGATAAGAGTAAGATGGAGTCTCTTAGGAAAAACCAATATGGTAAGGTTATTCTTGGAAATAGTGCTCCAGCAAAAGTTATGGGAAAAAGAAGAGGCGGAAATAATAAACATATAAGAGTAGTTGATACTTATTAGTTCAAGGGATAAATCATAATATTCTAAGTATAGGACAAATGGTGGATAAAGGAAAAGCAATTGTGTTTACATCAACCAAATGCAAGGTTATATATGAAGAAACAGGAAAGGTCATAACAAGGGGATATAGAAAAACAAACAAATTATACATGTTTAAAGAATTTAATTCTCACATGAATGAGGAGGATAGTTTCTCTTCTTCAGACTCAGAGTAAAAGAAGATGTTTCCCATTGCAGTCCATTATTCTCAAGAGAATACTTCTAACAATGACTGCAGAAGTGATGTGAATACATGACATCATGATAGAAAAATATGATTATCAAGTCCTTAGGATGAGTGATATATGATCTCAGGAGAAGTAATACATATGATATATTAATGATAATTCCCATGTTGATTTTATTTTCATGTTTCTTATATTACTAATAGTGCATCCGATGTAGTAACAGTGAAACAGGATCATACACTACAGGCTCAGGGGGAGATGTAGTTATGAAAATTTAGCATTTTACTTTTTGTGCGTTGATATTATGAAGGAAAATCAAATATATACGCAATTTCAGATCTAGGAAGTCATGTATGTTTCTCTATGATGAAGAAATAGTGGGAAAAACTTAGGAAGAAGTTTTAATATGTTTTAGTTAGTTCTTATTTGGCCTTCTGGTTCTAAAATTGGTTGATTACAGTTTGTTGATGCTACTTAGAAGTGGTTTTGGATTTTGATGGTTTATGCTTTTCTACAATATGACATTTATGATTTTATAGATTTATTGATTGATGAAGTTTCTTTGATGACCTGACTGATGGATGAGTTGAATTTATCAGACCTGACAGTGATCAGTTGACACCAGTTCAGGGGAAGCATTTTCTATATTAGTGCATTATTGGCATTATGTTTTCTTTAGTATTCCTTGTTGAATAATTGTGTTCATGATAAGTATATTGGTGAGGCTACTGAAGACACACATGTTATTGAAGTTTTCAATTATGACCATAGCATGCTATGTTTATTTCATTATGCATGGGTTGCTGATGGTAAATTTATGGATTTTTCTTATATGTATGCATTGGTCAATAATGTTTCTGACGAGATATGTGATGCATGTATATGTTAATGGTACATATGGAATATTTCTTATGTCACATATTATGTGTGGAAATATCATGTTGATATTGTTAATATAAGATCAAGGAGATGGGTTACTAATAGAGCTTGATTGTACTATATCGTACTAAGATTGGTTGATTAGTTCATATATATTGTTATCTCTATGTCATGGAATATAAATAAATTGTAGAAAGGGATCCTATGAATGATTGCTTCAATTACATATTGATGAAGTGGTTATAATGTGATATTTATTCTTGCATGAAGATAATGGGCCAAGAGAATGATATTGTTGCGGGTTTCATGAAGACATGGTTATTGATAATGTTGAATCTTTAATTAAACTGAGAGGGGGGGGGGGGTGAATCAGTTTAATACATACATAAGATTTTCAAATTTTTCACCAAATTTATTTACAACTTAATTTATAAACAGTCTTAAAATGTTGCAGCCAATATTAAATTAATGTGACACCACACTTATGTTGAGAGCAGCAACCAATTAAGCAGATTGAAAGAATCACATCTACACATAAGAAACACACACAGAGACAGCAGATGTAAGTGGAAACCCATAAAGGGAGAAAACCACATCTTATTATTGTTGTGATACAAAGGCAAGCTCCAACTCCCTCTCACCACTGTTTTCTGCAGGCACCAACCTACAGGAGGCTCTATCCTCAATTCTGCAAGCTACAACTTGCAAGGAAGCACCAACTCCCTTCGATTTTCTGCAGGCACCAACCTACATGAGGCTCCAACCTCAGTCAGCTACAACTGACGGCTATCAAGCTGCAACTTGATAGGGAAGCTCCAACTTCCTCAATTTTCAAAACTGAATGTTTGCTGATTTACCTCAGATATCAGCTCTGTTCTGTAGCTTCTCTTTCTGCTCTTCTTTTAGTCTTCTCTGCCTTACACTTCTATACTCTGCCTTCTCTAGATTTACTCTCTCTAACTTCTCCTTGCATATCTAGATGATATTATTTATAAGAATTTTCTTGTGACTGTTAGCATTCCTCAAGGAATTTGGAATGGACAGCCATATCTCTTCGCTTTCTTCCTTTTCATTTCTTTTCCAGCTCACTCAAAAAAAATGTAACTGTAGGTGCTTATTTTAATATTACAGTGGGATATTTGTTTTTCCTCTAGAGACTTGCCAATGCATCACAACAATATAAATCAATTAAAAATATTTACATTTAATTACAATGAGAGCTCCAGCTCACTCATACAGCCTTTTGGATCGTTGCGCATTTGTCTTTTCTTTGACTGTGCTTTATCTCTTTTCAGCTCTGTTTGCTTTTCTGTCCTCTGCTGAGGTGTAACTGCTGCCTTTTAAATCTGGGCATATCCCAACGTCTTTCATACAATAAGTGTCTTGTTGATGTGGAAGTTCCGCAAGCGGAATGGACATATATCACAATCGTTGTATATTAATAATCGCCCTCCCGTTAAGCTGAGGCATATACATACAACCCACGGACCACGCGGCACATCTTTAATACCACCGCAACAATGTTATATATATATATATATATATAACAACGCCCTTTCATATATACATATAAGTAATTTCAATTCTCGGCATACATACAAACTTCCTTTTTAAATCAATTCTCAGCGTAATATAATGAAGACTTTTTAAACATATAAGAACTCCTTTTGGGCCCACTTGACACGCTTCCCGATGCAATGAGTCTCCTCCGATTGCAATTGATCGCTCCTGCTCCGATTGCGATTGATCGCAATCGCAACTTCAAATACTCCGATGCGATTGAGTCACTTATACCTTCTTTCGATTTCTCCGATTGCGATTGGGTTGTTCCGATGCGATCATGCCGGACTTCAAATATATATCATCCATCGTTTATACGCCCATCGGGTCCGGGCTTCCAATCGCAATCGCAACTCTTATATTCTCCGATGCGATTGGCCACTGTTCATTGTATTTTGCCTATGCGATTGGGAAAGGACTTCAAACACATTTGAATTATAATTCATACATCCATCGGGTCCGGAACTTCCAATCGCAATCGCAACTCTTTGTTGCATGTTCCGATGCTCTTATAATCTCCGATGCGGTGGGCCGAATTCAAACTTATCAAGCCATTGTTTGTATGCCCTGTCGGGTCCGGAACTCAATTGGAGCTCTTGTCACTATGTTCCGCTGCCAACCTTTTCTCCGATGCGATTCGGTGAGGGTCCCACTTTATATTAATTCCTTTCCATTGATCATAACGCGCTCCACTTAAATATATATATTAATGTATATGCCTTGGACCATTGCAAAATATGAAATGAGCGGCATTTAAATGTATTGTGATGGATATATATATATATATATATATGTATCCTCCAGCGAGTTAGACGGTTCCCGGAATAATGTTTGTATATATATATATATATATATATGTTTATATATATACTTTGCTGCTTGGGGTTATGCGATTCCCAGAATAAGGTTTATGTATAAATATGTAACACCCATCGGGTAATGTTTCTCGGAATATTATATCGGCTCTGCCTCTACCTCTGCTTCTGCTACTTTTGTCGCTCTGCCTCTGCCTCTACTGTTGTGATAACGGCTCCACCTCTGCCTCCATTGTCTATCTTTGTCTCCTTGTAACTATTCATGTCTCTGCATCTGCTACCTCCTTTGCCATCAATGACAACATTTCCAATAGTCTCCCCCTTTGGCATTGATGGCAATACATTTTCTCTGTTTGCCTGCTCTTTCTCCTGTTGTTTATTCTTCCTCCCCCTTTGACATCAATTGCAAAGGGTTGCTTTATGCGTTTCCTCTATCTCAGTTATGTTTAGACCCTCTTCTACTGACTTTGTACCATGCTGCTCCATAGTGATGTATAAGACTTGTTGAGAGAACTCTTTGAGGATTATCGAATTTGAATATACATTGTAAATTGATATAGTTCTTTCACTTGTACAGAGCTAAAAGTGAGAATAATGATACTTCATAGAATACATTGGATCGGCTTTATCTAGTCAGAGATGTATGATTGGATTCAACAACTAAAATGCTGAGAGGCTTCAAATGATAATCACTACTCGTTTTTATGTTTCAGATTCTTAATATAATGTTTCAGAATTGATCCTTTTGCTCTGTAATTGACCTTTTGATGCTTGAATAATGCAGATAACTTTAGGATAATAACTTGGTGTTCTTTTGCCTTAATCCTTTGATCCTGAGGACCTGATTCATGCTTTCCTTGCTGGCTTTTCTCCCCCTGAAATGATATTTTCGTTTTTGTTCTCCCCCTGAAATTGTGCTTTTCTCTTTATATCAGAGAGTAGCATCTGCAGATACTACTCCTAGTTTATCTCTCAAATATTGAAATGGTTCTCTAGCAAGAGGTTTGGTAAATATATCTGTTGTCTGCTCTTTTGTTGGTACATATTCCAGCTTTACTATCTTATGAGCCACTTGTTCTCGGAGGAAATGATACTTGATTGGAATATGTTTAGTTTTTGAATGAAGTACGGGATTTTTAGATATACTTATAGCACTTGTATTATCACAATTGATTGAAATAGGTTCATCAATGCTTACCTTCATGTCTTGAAGAGTTTGCTTCATCCACATGACTTGTGTACAACATGCTGCTGCTGCTATATATTCTGCTTCAGCTGTAGACAAAGAGATGGATGTTTGTTTCTTGCTTAGCCATGCCACCAGAATTTCTCCTAGATAGAATGCACCTCCACTTGTACTCTTCCTGTCATCCACACAGCTGGCCCAATCTGCATCTGTGTATGCTGATAAAGTGAAGTTTTTTCTTTTAGGATACCAAAGTCCATACTATGTTGTTCCTTGTAGATATCTGAATATTCTTTTGACTGCAAGAAGGTGATTTTGTTTAGGTGCTGCTTGATATCTAGCCACTAGTCCTACTGCTAGCATGATGTCTAGTCTTGATGCAGTCAGATACAATAGACTTCCAATCATGGATCTGTAGATTTTTTGATCTATATCAGCAGACCCATCATCAGTACATAGCTTGCAACCTGTGGTCATGGGAGTTGACACAGGTTTGCAGTCCTCCATTTTGAACTTTTTCAGCATTTCCTTTAAGTATTTTTCTTGTGAGATGAATGTACCTGTGTTCTTTTGCTGAATTTGCAGTCCCAAGTAGAAACTGAGCTCTCCAATCATAGACATTTCAGACTCAGTTTTCATCTCATCAGCAAACCCTTTTGCTAGTTCATCTCTGTTGCTTCCAAACATGATGTCATCAACATATACTACAACCATTAGGAGTTCATTTTCATGGGCTTTTATGTATAGATTGCTATCTACTCCACCTCTCTTAAAGCCTTGTTTTTGCAAATATTTATCCAGTCTTGAGTACCAAGCACGAGGAGCCTGTTTCAGTCCATATAGGGCCTTCTTCAGTCTGCACACATAGTCTTCTTTGTCTGTCAATGAGAAGCCTTCTGGTTGTTCCATGTAGACTTCTTCTTCTAAGTCTCCATTCAAAAATGCATATTTTACATCCATTTGATATACTTTGAAGTTTTGGTAGCATGCAAATGCCAGGAACATTCTGATAGCTTCCATTCTGGCTACAGGGGCAAATGTTTCTTCATAATCAAGTCCTTCAATTTGTGAGTATCCTTTGCAGACCAGCCTTGCTTTATTCCTGATTACTTGTCCTTTCTCATTCATTTTGTTTTTGAATACCCATTTTGAACCAATGATATTCTTCTCAATTGGTCTAGGAACTAGTTCCCAGGTATTGTTCTTCTCAATTTGGTCCAATTCTTCATTCATTGCTTTTACCCAAGACTTGTCCTTGTTGGCTTCTTCAAATTTCTTTGGCTCTATTTGTGACAGCATGGCTATGTATACCTCTTCAGTTTGTTCTGTTAGCTGCCTTCTTGTTTGGACCCCTACTCTCTTGTCTCCAATGATCTGATCTTCAGGATGGTTCTTCTGAGTATATCTTGAGGGATCTTTAGAACTCAGCTCTATATCTTCTGTTGTCTTGCTTGTTTCCTCATCATTTTGGATTTCTTCTTCATGGTTTTCTGATGGACTGCAGCAGTTTGTATTTCGTGTATTGTTTGGAAGTTCTTCATCAAATCTCACATCAATACTTTCTACTATTTTCCGAAGAGTCTTGTTGTAGCACCTGTACCCTTTATTTTTGGAAGCATACCTAGAAAGATCCCTTCATCTGCTTTTGCATCAAATTTTCCAAGATTTTCATCATTATTCTTTATGTAACATTTTCTTCCAAAGATTCTAAAATGTTTTATTGAAGCTAGCTTTCCATGCCACAGTTCATAGGGAGTCTTGTCACTGCTTGGCCCTAAGTGAGCTTTATTAAGGATATGTACTGATGTGTGCATTTCTTCTGCCCAGAAGGTTTGAGCAATATTCTTCTCTTGCACCATGGCTTTGGCAATTTTTTGAACAGATCTGTTTTGCCTTTCTGCTACTCCATTCTGCTGAGGTGTCCCTCCAATAGTAAATTGTTGTTTTATGCCATGTTCATTGCATAGGTCTGCAGTGTATTGATGAAGTTTCCTCCTCTTGTCTGATGATGGTACATTTTTAGGCTTGCATCTGTACGATTTTTAATGGCATCTTCATCTTTTGAATTTTTCAGGCTTAGGTTATTCTTGAGGAAAGCAACCATAGTTCTGGAAAATATCTGTCAACAGTAGGATTCTCCACTTGGTGTTTTAGTTCTTTCAGGTCCACACAGATCCATGTGCACAATCTGGAGTGGTCTTCTTGTTGATAACTCATCTTTATATTTAAAGGATGTGTGAGTTTGTTTCCCCAATTGACAAGATTTGCATATGGTATTTGAAGGCATTTTTATTTCAGGCATATCTCTGACAGCTTTCTTCTTACTCAGCCTGATGATATGGTCGAAGATGAGATGCCCCAATCTCTTATGCCATAACCATGACTCCTCAAGTTTTCTAAGATGGAAGGCTTCTTCCTCCTCTTTCACTATGTACACATTACTCTCTGTTCGGACACCTTTGAGCAGAGTCTTTCCGGTTGTACTTGATCTGACTTCACAATCTTGTGCTCTGAAGAGAACTTCATAGCCTTTATCACACATCTGACTGACACTCAGCAAATTTGCTTTCAGCCCATCTACATATAGTACATCTTGGGCCTTTCCTGCGCCATTGTATCACATCTTTGCTGAGCCTTTTCCCTTGATCTTTCCTGATGTATCATTGCCAAAAGTAACATTGCCAGATTTCTTTTCATCAAGAGTTATAAACTTGCTTCTGTCTCTAGTCATGTGTTTTGAGCAGCCACTATCCAGGTACCACTGGCTTTTCAGGTCTTGAGCAGTTAGAGCCAAGTCACATTTATTCTCCTTCTTTTTCCACTGGAGGTATCCTTTTGTTTGGTGTCTTTTGTGAGTTGATGAATCACATCCTTTCAGAGGACATTTGGAGGGCATATGTCCAACTTGATTGCACATACAGCATTTGATCATAGTTTTTGCAGAATTGCGAGGATGAACAAAATTTCTTTGATTCATAAACCTCCTTGAGGTGTTGAACATCAATCTTTGTCCATAATTTCTACATTCAGTAATTTTATGGCCAAATTCCTTACAATAAAAACAATAACCATAGAAATTATTTGCATACCTGATGTAAGGTTGTTTTCTCCATTTGTTTGTTTGAGACAATCTCTTCACTGTTTTCATCTTTTGCAGGTTTGAATTACTCTTCCTTGCATAACAATATGCACCAATGTGTCCTGGCTTTTGGCAGACATAACAGGCGGCATTCTTCATGGGAGGGAAGAATCTCCCTTGATGGCTTCCAAATTTGACATACTTAGGGACATATGATTCTTTTTATGTCATTTTAGTATTTATTGCATTATTTGTTACTAGAGATTTCTTCTGATCTCTGTCATCCTTATTACATGTTTCTTCTTTTGTAGGAATTGACTGAGCTGCTTCATCAGTCGTCTTTGCTTTTACAAAAATTATATTTTTGTTTTCCTTTTCTTTGCCTTTACTAGATTCTCCTTCATAGCCTATACCTGTTTTTATCATTGGGGATCTTTGAGCAACCAGAATTTCATTCAACTTACTAGAGCTTGTTGTTTGAGAAGAGTTTATAACCACTTTCCTTTGACATTTCAGGGTTATTACAGTATACTACTTCTGTACAGTTTCTCTTGTTCTGAGTTTATCCTTGATTTGTTGAAGTAACATGTCTTCTCTCTTCTTAGCTTCTTCAAGCTCTACCTTCAGCTGCATGAGGACTTCTGAGTTTGGTTTTCTTCTCTTACATACTTGAGAAGAATATCCTTTTGTTTTCTGCACTTTAGTTTGATTCTGTCAATCTCCTCCAGTGCACTTCTTAGCTCCCCCTCAAGGTCGACTTCCCCTTCTTCTTCTTCATCTTTTAGTAGGAGTCCCTCAAGATCTTCTATGGCCATTAGAAAAAATTCAGAGGTTCCCTCTTCTCCTGAGGATTCATCTAAGTCTTCAGATGTACTACTGTTTTGTTGAGCATAGAAGGATTTTCTGTTGAATTTCTTTCCTTTCTGCCAATTCTTTGATGTGCTTTTCTCTGATTCTTGAGCTTGATTTCTTACTTTCTTGTGAGGGCACTTAGCAGCATAGTGTCCCACTCTTCCACAGATAAAGAATTTGAAGGGGAGTTTACCTTTGTATTTACCCGAGCCTCTGTCATAAATCTTTTCTTGAAGCTGGCTCTTCAGAGTTTCTAGCAGAACATCGTCTCCCTCTTCTCCTTTCTTCTTTTACCTTTTTTAAAGGTAAATTCCACAATTGCCAGCTTTTACCTTGGGAGCCTCTGTTCATAGGTTATTCAAATTTCCAAGTAGGCAGTTCATGGTGAGGTCTCCCGATCAGTCGTTTCTACTTCTATTACCCAGACACCTTTGGATTAAACCTGGATGGAAGAGATCTCAGAATCTTTTGCACAATTATACTTTCTGGCATTTTTTCTCCAAGAGCTTTCATATTGTTAATAATTTCTGCAGCTTTTAGGAAGAAGCTGACAATGTCTTCATCATCATTCATTTTTAAGTTTTCAAACTGGGCTCTATAGACTTGAAGTTTGGCAGTCTTTACTTTTTGGTCTCCCTCATGTATGTTTTCAAGAGTATCCCATATTTTTTTGGTGGTGTCTTTGTGCATTACTTTAACAAACTCTGCTTCACACAATCCATTCAGGATGGCATTCATGGCTTTAGCATTAGCCACAAAATCTTGTTTTGATTCTTTTTTTGTGTCAGTTGCCTTCGGGGCATATCCTAATTCCACGGCAGCCCAGACTTCTATTCCTAGAGACATTATGTATGTCCTCATTCTGATTTTCCAGAAAGCATAATTTTCACCAGTGAAGAAAGGGGCTTTATTGGTTGAGCATCCTTCTTTACTAGCCATCTTGGGAACCTAGGATCTCCTTTCAATTGTTAGACTTGCACAAAGGAACCTGCTCTGATACCAATTGTTGAATCTTTAATTAAACTGAGAGGGGGGGGTGAATCAGTTTAATACATACATAAGATTTTCAAAATTTTCACCAAATTTATTTACAGCTTAATTTATAAACAGTCTTAAAATGTTGCAGCCAATATTAAATTAATGTGACACCACACTTATGTTGAGAGCAGCAACCAATTAAGCAGATTGAAAGAATCACATCAACACATAAGAAACACACACAGAGACAGCAGATGTAAGTGGAAACCCATAAAGGGAGAAAACCACATCTTATAATTGTTGTGATGCAAAGGCAAGCTCCAACTCCTTCTCACCACTGTTTTCTGCAGGCACTAGCCTACAGGAGGCTCTATCCTCAATTCTGCAAGCTACAACTTGCAAGGAAGCACCAACTCCCTTCGATTTTCTGCAGGCACCAACCTACAGGAGGCTCCAACCTCAGTCAGCTACAACTGACAGCTATCAAGCTGCAACTTGATAGGGAAGCTCCAACTTCCTCAACTTTCCAAACTGAATGTTTGCTGATTTACCTCAGATATCAGCTCTGTTTTGTAGCTTCTCTTTTTGCTCTTCTTTTATTCTTCTCTTCCTTACACTTCTATACTCCGCCTTCTCTAGATTTACTCTCTCTCACCACTCTTGCATATCTATATGATATTATTTATAAGAATTTTCTTGTGACTGTTAGCATTCCTCAAGGAATTTGGAATGGACAGCCATATCTCTTCGCTTTCTTCCTTTTCATTTCTTTTCCAGCTCACTCAAAAAAAATGTAATTGTAGGTGCTTATTTTAATATTACAGTGGGATCTTTGTTTTTCGTCTAGAGACTTGCCAATGCATCACAACAATATAAATCAATTAAAAATATTTACATTTAATTACAATGAGAGCTCCAGCTCACTCATACAGCCTTTTGGATCGCTGCGCATTTGTCTTTTCTTTGACTGTGCTTTATCTCTTTTCAGCTCTGTTTGCTTTTCTGTCCTCTGCTGAGGTGTAACTGCTCCCTTTTAAATATGGGCATATCCCAACGTCTTTCATACAATAAGTGTCTTGTTGATGTGGAAGTTCCGCAAGCGGAACGGACATATATCACAATCGTTGTATATTAATAATCGCCCTCCCGTTAAGCTGAGGCATATACATACAACCCACGGACCACGCGGCACATCTTTAATACCACCGCAACAATGTTATATATATATATATATATATATATATATATATATATATATATATAACAACGCCCTTTCATATATACATATAAGTAATTTCAACTCTCAGCATACATACAAACTTCCTTGTTAAATCAATTCTCAGCGTAATATAATGAAGACTTTTTAAACATATAAGAACTCCTTTTGGGCCCACTTGACATGCTTCCCGATGCAATGAGTCTCCTCCGATTGCAATTGATCGCTCCTGCTCCGATTGCGATTGATCGCAATCGCAACTTCAAATACTCCGATGCGATTGAGTCACTTATACCTTCTTTCGATTTCTCCGATTGCGATTGGGTTGTTCCGATGCGATCATGCCGGACTTCAAATATATATCATCCATCGTTTATACGCCCATCGGGTCCGGGCTTCCAATCGCAATCGCAACTCTTATATTCTCTGATGCGATTGGCCACTGTTCATTGTATTTTGCCGATGCGATTGGGAAAGGACTTCAAACACGTTTGAATTATAATTCATACATCCATCGGGTCCGGAACTTCCAATCGCAATCGCAACTCTTTGTTGCATGTTCCGATGCTCTTATAATCTCCGATGCGATTAGGCCGGAATTCAAATATATATTTACCATTGTTTATACGCCCATCGGGTCCGAAATCTTTATCAGAGCTCTTGTCAGTATGTTCCGCTGCCAACCTTTTCTCCGATGCGATTGGGTGAGGGTCCCACTTTATATTACTTCCTTTCCATTGATCATAACACGCTCCACTTAAATATATATTAATGTATACGCCTTGGACCATTGCAAAATATGAAATGCGCAGCATTTAAATGTATTATGATGGATATATATATGTGTGTGTGTGTGTGTGTGTGTGTGTGTGTGTGTGTGTGTGTGTGTGTGTGTGTGTGTGTGTGTGTATCCTCCAAAGGGTTAGGCGGTTCCTTAATAATGTTTGTATATATATATATTTATATATATATATATGTGTTTATATATATACTTTGCCACTTGGGGTTATGTGATTCCTAGACAAGGTTTATGTATAAATATGTAACGCCCATCGGGTAATGATTCTCGAAATATTATGTGGCCTGCACTCTACCTCTGCTTTCTTGCTTCTATCGCTCTTCCTTTGCACAGTTGTCTTGAAATACTTGACTCCACCTCTGCCTCCATTTTCTATCTTTGTCTCATATAAATGTTCTGTCTACGCATTTGCTACCTCCTTTGCCATCAATGACAACATTTCCAACATGATATACTACTATTATATATTTTGGATGATACTTGGAGACATGGCATGTTTAGTCACATATTGATGATTTTGAAGAATGATGTTACACTGGACTATCTTAATTTATGATGATATGCTTGGTTCTCACATATGTTGTTGATGCATGAAAAGATATGTTTTTCTTCCTACAAAGGGAAAGAGCAAGTTGAACTTGATAAGGTCAAGAGGATGAATTGATAACATATATATATATATATATGGAATAATAATATTCTATTGATGTTTCATACTTGGTGACAAGTTGATGATATTCAAGCTAAATTGTCTTATCGTACAAGTTAATGATGAGGATGTGCATGATGTTATTCATGTTGCTGTTGTCAAATGCTTATGGTGCAAATTCTATATGGTATATAATTGTTGTTGAAGACTATATGGTCTTGTTGTCATGGTCTTATTGAGGTATTTGGTCCTGGTTATAAATTTTGGATCTGTCTCTTGATGTAAAGGTCATGTAAATACCCATGTTATAAATCATTGTAAAATTCAGTCATGTATGGACTATTAGGGTCAAGTCATGCAATCCCACTATTTTTGAAAAATTTTTATGTAATAGATAGTCTGATATGTAACCCCAATGTGTTGGGTGATTGATGTAAGCATGAGTCCTTGGTGATAGGAAAGACCATATTTGGTTGAGTCATAGAGTCATGTACTTCTTTGTATATCTTCCGGAAGATTCAACATATGCTTAGGGGGAGCATGGTAAGTATACAATGTTCATATTCAACAAACCAGATCTACAGTGCTCATCTCTACAAAAGGATAAATAAGTCTTCATTTAGCATTGGTCAACTCTTTTTACCTTGATTTCAAAGGGGGAAGAAGCTTGATGTTGGAAAATTTTTGGTGACTTGGGAGAGAGAGAAGCTTGAGCAAGTCTACATATGCATTCTGGAGTATGCTTAGAGGTGGTGATAAACACAAAAGTGTGGTTTGCCATCAAGTCCAAAGGGGGAGATTGTTGGAATTATGACTAATGTGTTGTCCTTGATAGAAACTTACTTGATAAAGATGTCAACATTATGTTTTTTCAAATTCTATAGGAGAGATATACAAATAAATATAAGTCGAGAGATAGAGAAATGATAAAGGAAAATTTTTAGGGAAGTATAAGTGGGTTTTTGTGAACAAATTCCATGTACATGCACATATCTTTTGAAGAAAAGTCATGTACAGTTTCTACATGTTGGTATCCTCAATACTAGGGGTATTTACCATGGTATTGGCCCATAATAATGAGCGTGGAAACAGATATTTTATCCCATCAAATAATACCATCGACATTACTACGGGATTGGTCTATGGTATTGGCTAAGGCCTAAGCTATATAAGGAGATGGAGATCAAAGTGTTTGGTGTGCAAGTGATGGATTATTAATGAATAACTTGATCTAAAATATGTATGCACCAGGGAGCATGGAGATGGCTCAGATCTAATAGATATGAAATGATTACATATTGAATAATTTTTTTATGGTTTGATAGATCTATGATGATGGCATTATGATGTGTGTCTATAACTGTGTACACTAATATTTGGTTTTGAAAGATGTTTTGTTATGCAGTGAAGGAATGATTCAGTGATTGCATATTTATACATATGTTTGTCACTAAGAGGTCGCATATATATGTGGATCTGCCTCTAGGTAGTCGCGTATATATTCTTTCGTATGGAAAAATTTGTATGCATGTGTCAAGTATGAAAAGCACATATATACGTGGAAGTGATTTATAAGAGTCACGTAAATATGCTAAGTTTTGCAGTATGAATTTTTAATGATGTCCGATCAGTTCTGTTATGCTTTTTTTTGTCTATCGATGAATTATTTATTATGCTAATCTATGGTTTACAGTATTGATTGGGTTTAACTGATGGTCGAATGAAATGTTGAATAAGTGATGATGATATTGTTTAATGATATGTATTTGGTTTAGAGTTCTGTGATGGGTTCAATTTTTGGAAATGTTGTCATTGATGGCAAAGGAAATGCCAAAGGAGGAGCAAAATAACAACAAGGCAGCAGAGAGGTAGCAGAGGCAACAAAAAGAGAAGCAAGCAGCAGTATCAGTCAAGGAGCAGAGACAAGCAGTTAATTGAAGCAGAGTTGTCCAAAAGACAAAGTAGATTGTAGAATTCCTGAAAGGATCGATGCTCTAAGAAGAAAGCCAAACTGTGAGTCAGATCTTCAAAGATTGTGAACATTGTAAACTGTGCAAAAAGGTAGAGTTATAATTCTGTGGACAATCGAGCAAACTGATATGGGTTCGTAAATAACGGTTTATATATGTATCAAGATTTGATGTGATCCAAAATGAATTGATTGCATACGATGTCATTTGATTCTAATCTAAGTATAGAGAATTTTGAGTTGGACGATAATGTGCGATAGTTAAAATACACCAAGTCGAGTTCTATGTACTCATCGTTGAAAGAGAAGGCAATGAATATTTACAGCATGATGGAATATGTATGTAGTGAGGATGTAAAGGACTAGAACCTCGAAGCGGAATAGTTATATATAACAAAAGGAAGCAAAGGAGGCAGCGCTGAAGTAGAAATAGGAAAAAGATAGCAGAACAGAGACAGACAAAAGAAAAAGTAAGCAGGGCAAAGGAGACAGGCGGAAGAACACTGCTAAAGTGTAACAGTCGAATATGGAGGCAGTAAAATGGTTGAGCAGTGGAGACAAAGGCAGCGAATACAGAGGCAGTGAAGCGGTCAAGTGGCAGAACCATTATCACAGCAGTAAAGGCAGAGGCAGAGTCGTGGAGGCAGAGGCAGAGACGTTAGCACATCAGAGGCACAGAAAATTCCGGGAATCGCTTAACCCCAGGCATAAGGATACATAAAAAAAATTCCAGGAATTGCATACTCTAGCATCGCTTTATATTCAAATGTGCAATGTGAATGGATCTGAACCATATTCAAATGTGAAATTTGAATGGAGTGGAACCATAGTCGTAACAGAAGAAATCACAGCAGTGAGAAGCGATGAATAGTTATTTATATATAATTGAAATCGTGGAGGACCGGAACCTGGAGTAGAGAACGGAACTGTGACTGAGAGGAATAGTGACGGCGGTTTGGAGCGAAACCGTGGGTTTCATCGCACCACCATCCGTCGGGCAAGTGGTATTCCTAAATTTGCAGCGATTCCATAGGATTTGTGACACGTGTCCCTGAACAAAATTGAAAACCGCCGGTTAAAGTGCGCCATCGCACGTTCTACATCGACCAAATATGCTGAGCGATATATTTATAGACCGTTGATCTGGTGGCTCGACATCTAACGGTGATCGCTCGCAAGACCCGCACGAAGTTTAATGAAAAAGCCCGGAGGTTAAGCCAGGTATAGTGCGCGTGTTTGATTGGTCTTTTGATTGCATTGTGGGCCCGGGGTGGAAATATACGTAATAAATTTGGTTTATTAACCTTAGTCGACATATTGTAACCTTAGAATAAGGTCCGATGGAAAATATTAAAAGAGTTTAATTGAGGTTGAACTGTGTATGGTGGCAACTCGTGGTAAGGCCATAAGCCTGTGGTTGAGGGTTACACGGATGCTTTGGGCCAGTTAATACCTTGGGTTTAATAACCAGTGGAATGGTGACTTAACCCACACACACCTAGTGTTAGTTGCATGGATTCATGAGAAGATGGACTATTGAGTTATGTGGCCGAGAGATTGTAATATGGTGCAATTATATTATATGAAGTCGCAAGGTGATAAACAAGGTATGGCGCACATATTGAATTGAACCATCGCAACCAAACCATTGCATCGCAACCATCGCAACCATCGCAACCATAGCAATATTGCAATATCACATATCGCAGTTCGTTGAAACTGCACAGCAACTATCGCAAATAGAAGTTTGTGATTGCAATTTATCGCATCGCATCAGAGTAATCGCAAATTTCTTCCAGAGTTGTTCATTAATATAAATTCCATGGTTTATTAAGAAGGTTAGAAAGGGTTTTATTGTTGATGGTTCATGATAAAGATTGTGGGTACTGTGTTATTAAAAAGGTGTTATAAAAACACCGAGCGTTGTTTTATGTAACGGTTGCGATTGTATTGAAATATGCCGCGTGGTCTATGGACCCACGGGCCTCGGCTTAAGGTGGAGGGCGATTATTAATACAAAACGATTGCGATATATGTCCGTTTCGCTTGCAGAACTCACCACATCAACAAGACACTTACTGTGTGTAAAGGGTTGGAATATGCCCAGATTTAAAGTCAGCAATTACACTTATATAAAATGCATTGAAATAAAAAGCACAGTTACACGTATGCAGCAGTTACACCACAGCAGAGGGCAGAAGAGCAAACAGAGATGAAAAGAGATAAAACACAGTCACAGAAAAGACAGACACAGTCAAAGAAAAGACAAACGCGCAGCGAGCCAAAAGACTAAATGAGTTGAGCTGGAGTTCTCATTGTAATTTGAATATAAATGTTTTAATTGATTTTTATTGTTTGTGATGCATTGGCAAGTCTCCGGAAGAGAAAAAATATCCCACTGTAATGATAAATTGGTACCTACAGTTATGTTTTCTGAATGAGCGGATAAAAGAGATGAGAAGGCAGAAGGCAAAGAGACATGGCTGTCCATTTCGAATTCCCAGTAGAATACAAACAGCCATGAAGCTATTTTGTATAAAACAGGGTAATATCCAAGGGGAGAAGATTGATGAAAATAGAATGAGAAAGGGAGAGAGTGTACTGCAGTAGAATTGAAGAAAGTTGAAGAAAATAAGAAAGCTGCAAGAGGTCAGAGAGTGTGAATATAGAGAATGAAAATTATGAAGAATTGAGGAGAAAAGACATGAAGAAGGAGGAGCTGAGCAAAGAAGAAGGAGGGGCTGAGCAGAGATGATGCAGGGCTGATATGAGGACTGATGAATAGCAGAAGAGAAGGTACAGAACAGAGCTGATATCCAAGGTAAATCAGCAAGTGTTTTTCTTTTGAAAGAGTAAGGAAGTTGGAGCTTCCCTATCAAGTTGTAGCTTGATATATGTCAGTTGTAGCTGACTGAGGTAGAAGCCTCCTGTAGGTTGGTGCCTGCAGAAAATAGATGGAAGTTGGTGCTTCCACATCAAGTTGTAGCTTGATAAAATGTCAGTTGTAGCTGACTGAGGTTGGAGCCTCCTGTAGGTTGGTGCCTGTAGAAAATTGATGGGAGTTGGAGCTTCCTTGCAAGTTGTAGCTTGCAGAATTGAGGTAGGAGCCTCCTGTAGGTTGGTGCCTACATAAAATCAGTGGTGAGAGGGAGTTGGAGCTTGCCTTTGCATCACAACAATAATAAGATGTGGTTTTCTCCCTTTATGGGTTTCCACTTATATCTGGTGTCTCTGTGTATAATGTCTATGTGTTGATGTGGTTTATCTAATCTGCTTAATACATGTTGCTTGCATATTAAGACTGCTGTTACATTAACAAATCTATTTGATACTTGCTTCTCACAAATTAAGATTGCTCACATATTAAGTCGACCATGAAATGAAGGTGTAAATAAGATTTAAGGGAAAAGTTTTAAAAGTCCATGTATGTGTTAAACTGATTCACCCCCCCCCCCCTTCTCAGTTTAACTAAGGGTTCAACAGAATACAAT
>JAXQQM020083763.1:0-20754 GCA_034641835.2 Pinus albicaulis
GAATAAGGTCTAGAGTCTTTTGTCAGTACCTTAGGGTTTGCAGTCATCAGTGGCAGACTCTTCGCTATCGACAGTGGGGATTCATCATTGCCTCCTGATTGGTAGATTCTCTCAAGTGTTCGACTTCAACTCATTCATTCACACTTGTCAGATTGTACTGGGGCACCTTGACACTCATTATCATTATCGGTGGGTTGTCTCGCGTTGGTTAACGGGAACATCATTGCCCGGTAATCCAACGATTTCTCACATGGTCAACTTCAGCTCATTTATTCCCAGTGTGTAGAATTGTGCCGTTGTGATCGGTGAAGACCTCGGGTTGCATCAGCATTTCTCGGTTCACTGTTGACAGTTCTCTCAGTTTCTGCCAGTGTTGCCGTCCACCCTTATATGTTGTAGTTCAGCACAGCAGCATCTTATATGTTGATCCCCGAGTTGCGTGATTGTACCGTTTGATCCACCACTTATGATCCGGTACTTGGAGATTCAGTTACTTGATCAGATATCCAGTTGCACTATCTTTTCTATATGTGATACTTGGACATTGATACAGACTTGTATTTCCGGGCCCTGCTCAGATGATTCACTATGTACTTTCAGTTCAGTTATACTTGTATACATGTTGGATCTATTCAGTACTTTCTATATATATGATGTATTTTCACCAGTGTGCGTTCCGCCTCGCATAGGGAGTTGACTTTCCGTTTCTTTCATTATTTTGCGCTTAAACTGCAGTCCTCTCTTGTCCTTGCGAAGTTCTTTCTATGTGCATAATACATTTCGGCCATCATGTACTCCTTCTGACCTCATATATTAGGGGGCATCTGTTATAGCATCATTTCTCACCTTGACATGATTCATGATTGCTTCATGGCTTTATGGGCACCCATTCCTACAGACTTGGACAAATTCACTTAAAAAACAGTGGAAAATCCTCCATACGCGACTATGCCCGTGTTTTTCCGCGTGTATACGCGAGTACAGCTAGACTTTTCCGCGTATGCCATTTTAATGATTAAAAAATATATAAAAATCCTTAATTTCGCGCTGGGTTGATGGTTACTCAGGTAGTTCAACCACCCCAGCCCGTGGCCAACTGTTTCCAACTGCTGAAACTACTTGGAGGGACTATAAAAAGACCTCATGTGTATGGCCTAAGGGGGAGAGAAAGTATTGATATTATACTCTGTTGGTTCCCTATCCAAGTCTGATTCCCCGTGCCTCCTGCACTTTCCCAGTTCATTGTAGGAAACCCTTGTTTCCTTGAGATACACATCCCTTTATATGTTATCTCGTATGCACTAGTTTGGAAGGAGTCTTAGCGAGGCAAGGGCTGGAAGGATCCGGACGACGGTCTGCGAAGGCCTTGGAAGGATCAGGTGATCTCTCCTCTTGATTACTTTTGTACGTACTATTTATAATACAGAAGTATCATGCTGTTCCCGAAATAAACGTGTTAGTGTATGCTTTAATGTATGAAGAATATTTGTTATACATGCATTCATTATGATTTATTTAATGTTTTATATGAATCACACTAACGTATAGAGTAGAAATATGCTGTACAACTTGTCCTTTGTGCTGGTTTCTTCTTGTATTTCAGGTTAAGGAGGAAGGACGGTTGCAGGGAGTTTGAACTCCACGTGGATCTACTTCAAACGTAGGACCAACGGGTAAACCTCTCATTCTGCTCTATGTATTTTTTATGAATGTGCATGATCGTGTGGGTCTCTGTTAAGTAGTACGCCCCTGCTCTGTGGAGGTTGAAATCCAACCAACCTCTAGTGTTAATTCTCCAAACACCCGTCCTCTAGTTTCTTCTCCAACAGTTTCTTTGAAAAGTTTCCCTTTGTGTTTAAAATGTTTTCTATTGAAAGGGCATCAAAAGATGGCTAGTTTCGAAGTACTTACTAGATCTTAGATTACTTTTATGTATTTCTTAAGTGTATGCCGAATGCAGGATAGTTTCAAAGTACTTACTTAATCTTAGGCTGTTCTTTGTTCTTCATTTTTTTTAATTCCCCTTCCTATTGTTTCATTCCATTCCATAAAATAAACTTTAAAGAGATCCTTAGACATAGATGACTTTCCCCATGGACCACTCTTGGACCTTGTTGCTTCAATTAAATCCTACTATGACTCCATAGCCCAATGGTTTGAAGCTGTTTCTTGCCTATCTTCTTAGTTGAATCAATATTTCACTTTCATTCCCCTTCACCCTTCATTTAGACTTCCTTCACCTTCACACATCTTTTCCCAACCAAAATCAAACAAAACCTCATTCTTCATAACTAGCCTAATATCACACATAAAAGCCTTAAAGATAAATCAATCTTTGCAGTTATAGATAGATCCCTCTCTAGATTCAGGAGGGATAGATCCTAGAATCCCAAAGTGGTTCAAGTGTTCTCCCTGCAGTTTTTATTTTCCAATCTTGCAAATTACAGGGAGCTAACACATTTTCTATTCAGAGAAATAGAGCAGAGAAACCTCGTCTTCTAAATGAGTTTTCTCCCAAAATTTTTTCCCTGGTCATATCTTATGTGAAATCATAGTTTATGATTTTATATTTAATTTTTATATATTTTATGAATAATTATAATTGACATGTATACACAATAAATAATAATTTATAGATCCAAAAATCTAAAGAGAAATAAACCCTCATAGTGTAGATTTCATATTTTAAGTATAATCTATGAAAACTGATGCGACAAAGTGTTTAGTGGAATGCCCATGAAAATTTATGATCAAATAGTAAGTGTTTCCTTACAATGATACATTACTTGTTATTTATACACATAATCATGTCTCTTCTTAAGAGTTCGACCGCTTAAAACATATTATGAAACTATTAATTTGGATTACTTGTTTATGTTCTAATTTTTCCAATTGAAATTCATCACCTCTTGAAATCCTTCATCCTTGAATTGATGGTAAATATGAGTTATTTTATATGAATTCTTCATTTTTCCATGTATCTTCGTCCTTTGGTAGGTTTTTTCACTTGATAACATATTAGTTGATATATCTTGAAAGATGGACTTTGGTTCTAACTTTTAAGATGTTATCACCTAAAAAGTGATTACCTAGCCATTTTCCACTAGGATGATCGAAACACACCATGTAGTATGGGTTTTACGCATAAAAAACACTTTGACTTTAGGAAATAATTTAGGGAATCAATTTTCCTAAATTATTTTTGTTTACCCACTTGAAAATAACCTAGAAATTTATTTGATTAATTTCATGTTATTTTCATATTTACCAATTTTGTGAAAATAATTAAAACATATTTTCAACCATCCATAGGAATAATTAATAATATTTATTTATTATTCCTTAATCATTTAAATTATTTCCCATGAAATATTTATTAAATTACCATTTAGTGATTATATCTAACCCCTTTCAACCATATTACCTAGGAATAATTAAATAAACCATTATTATTTCTTAATCTTCACACATTTCTTGTATGAAATAATTATTAAATCACTATTTATTAATTATTTCTAACTCACCTTGACCATATATCCTTAAATTAATTAATAAATAATCTTTATTTATAAGTTATTTTAACCAATTTGTGAGTCTAGGTTTGGTAACTCCACGAATTTCTAGTTTCTATTCAGAAAATCATTAATATATACAAAGGAGAGGGAGACCCTTGTGATTCACATTCCAAGGTCTCTTCATCTTATTAATTTGTATATACATTTACAAAATTTTCCCAATACCTAAGGATTATGTGTCAACATTCCCCCCCTAATCTAAAGGGATGTTTGTAAGTCCAACCATCATTTTGAATCTTTCAAACTTTTCGCTTCCAAGCACTTTGGTGAAGATGTATGAAATCTTCTCATTTGTGGAAAAATGGTGTAGGTGAATAGTATTGGCCTCAACATGATCTCGAATCAAATGATATTCTTTATTGATATGCTTGGCTTGATCATGACACTTTGGATTCTTGGCCAATTTTATTGTAAACTTTATTGTCAATTAAACGAGGAGTATAATGCACTTGTTTCTCCTGCAGATATTCAAGAATTTTCTTGAGCCACATAATCTCCTTCATTGAATCTATTGCTACCACATATTATTCCTCTATTGTGGAATCTACTGGATTTGGTTGTTTTCATTACCTCTAGGAGATAACTCCTAATCCAAGATTCATAACATAACCTGAAGCAGATACTCCATTTTATTTATCTCAATGAAATTCTAAATTAGAGTATCCAATTAAGATGACCTAATCCACCTATTCATACTTGAGTCAAAAGTATTGAGTTCCCTTTAAGTACCTTAGACCTCTTTTTGCAGCAGACCAACGACCCTCACAATTTTTTTGAATAAACCTCGAAAGGATTCCAACAAAAAATGAAATGTCTAGTCTAGTAGTAATGAGGTAGTTAAAACTTCCTATGAGCTATTTTTACATAGTTACATCCTTAAATTCATTTCCTTCTTTTGATGTGAGCTTTAAATTTTGTTCCATTGAAGTGATTAAAAGATTGCCTTCAACCGTGCCAAATTTGTTCAACAAATCTCCAATGTACTTCTTTTGAGAGAGGAATATAAACTTCTAATGTTGGGTTACTTCAGTACCTGGATAGTAGTGAACATATCCCAAATATGTCTTCTCAATTCCTTTCCTAAATTATTTCTTTATGGATGCACTGTAATTTTCATTGTTCCTTATCATCAGTAGATCATCTACATACATTGCAAGATATACAACTGTTTTTCCAAATTTCTTGAAAAATATAGTTGCATCATCAAGATCACAATTGTTAGTATGAATCTTGATTCGAAGTGTACGAAAAAAAGAATACTTTAGCCGCGCAGACAACTTGCTGCATCTACCGCGCATAACTTACTGAAATTCTTCTCAATTCCTTTCCTAAATTATTTCTTTATGGATGCACTGTAATTTTCATTGTTCCTTATCATCAGTAGATCATCTACATACATTGCAAGATATACAACTGTTTTTCCAAATTTCTTGAAAAATATAGTTGCATCATCAAGATCACAATTGTTAGTATGAATCTTGATTCGAAGTGTACGAAAAAAAGAATACTTTAGCTACGCATAAATTACAGACCTAACAGCAGAAATGACTGCTAATATCTTCAGATTTGTAATTAGATGATCAAGACAAATGTTGCAAAATTCTAGATCTATGCATTAGAAGACATTAAACAATAGAAAAATAAGATTTACTCCATAGATCCAATAGAAAAGACAAGAATATATCCAATGAATATTTTCATTAATGGCACCTGGGAGAAAAACACAAGAGGGTGTTCCCTGTTCTCCTCAATGGGATGGGTTCTTGTGAGTCCTCAGCACTTCAGATTTAGAACTTCTCTCTCTTGATGGTGTAGAAAACCCAGACAAAAATGGAAAAGTATGTCTATGATTGTGGATCAATAGCCAAACCAAGTGTTGAGATCCAGAGTGATCTTTAGGCAACAAAAGGTGACCAATGAATGGGAAAACCCTTCTATTTATAACAAAATATTGAGTTAGTCTAGAGATTGGTGCATAATTAAAATATTATTAACCAAATCTATATCCAAGTTTTATGGAATATTTTATTATATTTGTTGGAGGGAAAAGGAGTTTGACTTGAGTCAAATCCCTTTATTTGTAAATAATAAATAAATAAATGATTCATTTATCATTTTAAGGATGTGATTAAGTAATAATAAATAAATAAATGATTTATTTATCATTTTAAGGATATGGTTGAGTAATAATCAAATAAATAATGATTTATTTAATTATTTAAGGGTGACTTAGTCATATTTAACAAAGAATATTATTTAAATAAGATTTAAACAATTATTCTTAGAAAATAATAAGATAAATAATGATTTATCTAATTAATTTCTTTATTTTGGGTTAAATATAACCAGAAATATTAATTAAACTACTGTTTAACTAATTATTTCTTGAGGAAAATCAAACAAATGTATATTTATTTAATATTTCCTTATGGGGTTTCCTGTTTAGACCATAAACAACTTAATAAATGTGATTTACTAAGTTATTTTCATAGTGAAAGTAATTTTACTTGGAGTAAAATTGGTCTTACATGATGTACTTGGGTCCATCTAATGATAATAGGTTAGATGACCAAAAAATGGTGTAACAGATTGCCCCCCAACGTGTGAGCGTTAGGAGCTAATCGTATGACCGAAGTACGTTGTAAGAACACAATCACTAGACAATGAAGGGGAAGTCAAAGAAAGAGAAGTATAAGGTAAACCAAAGTGCTGAAAGAACTAGACCATGAGGAGGTGACTTGCAGGTGTGATAAATCTTTTTGATGAGTGAGTACCTACTATAGGCGGCGGGGGAGGCATACCTATGCCCGCCGAGGCAATAGTACAAACAATAAGGTGCCTGGAAAACCACGGAACACAATAATAAGGTATATGCTGGCCTAAACATGAACCAGATAAATAACATGATAATGAATCCCACATACATATTGTGCCTAGGTTAACAACCAGGACTTTGTACAATAATATCTGAGTACATGAGATATAAATGCAACCTAGATGCCCCTGGAAACAAGAAAGGGCTCTGAAAATCTGATTGATACATGAAAACAAAACGACGCTGCAAGCGGTTGAAGCCAACATCATCAAATGTATGGAGCTGCATCGAAGGCTGTGATGAAGAGGTCATCCGAGTGTGTGGGGGGCTACCTGTAAGGCCACCCCCTCATGAGGGCTGAGATATATCACACAGACTCGGGAATCATCGATGTCAGCTGCTACATCATTGAACCATCGAGTATACGGATCTCGATCATGGTGAAAGGAGCTGGAGCTGAGAAACAATCAAGTCAAAGGGAAATAAGGAGTCCCTTTGCCCGATCTGAGGCACCGAACATGAGTGGAAGCTTGAAACAAGGTACACCGCCCTCTAGACCTATCTTTTGGAATGAATGAGTTGATGTTGACAGAAGGAGGTTTGCCATAAGTGAGGCAATAAGGGATTGTCAATTAGGGCACAAGAGAAAATAGTAGAGTGAATGACATACTGACACCAATGATGATGATGAAATGGAGGGGAATGAGTAGCAAACGGATGACTTCCCTTGTTAGAGCATAAATGGCATGGATGACCTGGTAGCAATTGACACAACATCGTGAGGGATAGGGGACAGCAGGAGTGAAGGCCATAACGTGTGACACGAGAGAGAGACCAAGCAAGGAATGATGGGGGACTGTGGCGAGATGTAAAGGGACTCGGGATAGCCTCCATAAAAGCAATGATGACTCAACTCAGATGCTCTAAACAAGTGTGACTCAATGGTGCTGCCACATATGTAAAGGGTCCAATGGGGACCTTAGCAGGAGTACCAGATGTTAACTCATGACGAAAGTCGACATGAGCATGGAAAAGTATGGGGGAAACATGGTGCACCTGGTATGAGTGTTGCAAGTGAAGAAATTTGATTTTTGAGGAAGGGTGAAGTCGCGCTTCTTGGGAAAATGTGTCCTGGTGAAGTATCAAATCACTAAAAAAAAAACATGTTCTAGCTACCTAAAGACAATAAAACATGCATTTCCAGAAGGAAATGTTAAGGGTAATATTTCTTCAGATAGAGTGCATTGCGAGGATTAGGAAGGGGATGGCCTTCGAAGTCCTCTAATAGATATGCTCCCTTTCCAAAATCCTTACTGATAATGTAAGGTCCTAACCATAATGAATCAAACTTCCCATGACCAAGGACATCATGGGCCTGGTCACACACTAGAACAGGATCACCTTCGTGAAAAATACGAGGTTGGACTTTTCGATCATATTGAGCTTTGGTGTGTTTCTTAGCTGCCTCAATGGTTTGTAATGCAACACGGTGGTATTCGGAAGCGCGTTCAAGCATGATAAGTCTCTGTTCTAAAGTTTGGGTGTCAAGGAGAAGCTCGACAGCGAGATGAAGGGAAGGGATTTCACACTCAATCGGTAAGACTACATCCTCTCCAAAAACAAGGTGGAAAGGAGTGAACTCGGTGGTGGTTTTAACAACAGTTCTATAGGCCCACAACATAGGGAAGAGCATAAGGTGCCAATTGGTTTTGTGCTTATCCACCGTTCGTTGAAGTATGATTTTAAGAATTTTATTGACCGCTTCAACTTGGCCATTACCTTGGGGGTAATAAGAGGAGGAATACTGGTGCTCAAAGCCTAATAGTGAGGATAGCTTGTGCCATATCTCATCTTCAAAATTTTGGCCATGGTCTAAGACCAATTGTTTAAGAACTCCGAATCGAGCAACCACATGGTTGAAGAAAAATAGAGCTGCGATAGTTGTCGTGTTGTTAAATGTTGACATGGCCTCAACCCATTTAGTGAAATAGTCAACCGCCACGATGATATACTTATGGTTACTAGCTGATGGCGTTCGACACTCCATAAATTCTATGGCCCACTTGCAGAAGGGGCCAACAGAGATGACAAGATGGAGGGGAGCTGGAGGGGCTCGTGCCTTGGGGGCAAAATGTTGGAAATTGGGATATTGTTTGACTGCCTCAATGCAATCGCCAAAGAGAGAAGGCCAAAATTACCCAGCGTGCATAATTTTCTGGGCAGTGGCCAGAAAAGAGAGGTGGCCACTGCAAGCACCGCTATGACATGCATTGAGGACTTTTTATGCTTCAACATGTGTGAGACAACGATGAAGGATAGAATCCACACCACAACGATAAAGGTCTTCACCGATAAGAAGGTAGCGGGGGGCCTGGTGTCGGATACGTCATCGAGCATCACAATCAAGATGGAGGGCGAACTTTTGAGTCCACAAATAAGTGAGGATGTCCCCATACCAGGGGTCATCGGTGGCAATGGCGAATAAGTGTTCATCGAGGAAATTATCATTAATTGGAGAATCCTACGTACCTATAGGTAGTTCGGAAATGAGTTCAGCGAGGGTTAAACCTTTCTTACTTTTTGGTGTGACAAATTTAAGATTGAATTCCTGGAGGATCACGATCCAATGGGCGTACTTCCCACTGATGATTCGATGACTCAATAAGAAGGCCATGGGGTTGGAATTAGTCACGACCTTGGTGGAACGCATGAGAATGTAATGACGAAGTTTTTGGACCGAGAACATGACAACCAGTGCTAATTTTTCTTCGTGTGAGTGGGATACAGGAGGTCCTGCTAGGTTCTTACCGACATAATAGATGACATTCTCAATTCCATTGTCATCTTCCTGAATAATAACTCCAGCGACTGAGTGGGTGGAAGCGGAGATATACAGGATGAAATCCCTATTAAAGTTAGGCAGACGAATCAAGGGAGCAGATGTGAGAGCATGCTTCATGGCATCAAAAGAATTTTGAGCATAGGCATCCCATACAAAAGGGATATTGGAGTGGAGAAGTCTAAGGAAACCATGTGCGGTGGTGGCGTAGTCAGGTACGAACCGGCGAAGAAAATTAGCTTTGCTTTGGAGGCTTTGTAACTGGCGTAAAGTGCAGGGGATCGAAAGCTCAAGAATGGCTTGAAATTTTAATGGGTCAAGAGTGATACCATCTTTAGACACAATGAATCCTAGAAGATGGCCAGCGGGCACACAAAAGACACACTTCAGCGGGTTAAGGCGGATATTATACTTGCGACATCGGAGAAAGACGATGCGCAGATCGTGAAGGTGTTGCGCGTGATGTTTAGAACGTGCGGTAAGGTCGTCTAAATAAGCAAGGATAATGTGAGCCAGGTCATGGAAACAGTAAGACATAGCCCACTGAAAAGTGGCTCCTGCGTTTTTAAGACCAAATGGCATGACTCGATAGGAAAAGGTTCCCCATGGACTAATGAACGCGGTTTTGAGTTGATCAGCACGAAGAATGACAATTTGGTTGTATCCAGAGAAACCATCCATAAAAGATAGAACCTCATGCCCCGCACACTCATAAATGATTTGGTCAATGAATGGTGTGGGGAAGTTGTCTTTGGGAAAAGCTTTGTTCAGATCGCAAAAGTTAGTGCAAACACGGATGGTGCCTTGTTTCTTGGGAACATGAACTGGATTGGACAACCAGGTGCTGTATTCAATGGGATAGATAAAACCAGCTTGTTTGAGCTTATCGATTTCAGCTTTGACAACTTCACGTTTGGAAGGATTAATGGGTCTCATCTTTGACGGACAGGATTGGCATCAGGCCATGTATCGATATGGTGTTTGACAATGGCAGGATTAAGTCCAGGCATTTCTGAATAGGACCAGGTGAAAATATCGCTGAATTATTTGAATAACTTGGTGTAAGCTTCAATCTCTTTCATGGTGCAATGGGCGCCCAATGCGATATTTTCTTCAACCCCTGGTTTGTCAGAAATGTCAATTTTAATGGTAGGAGAGATATTGGCAATATTTCCTTCTTCAAAAGCGTCAGGAGCAGGGATGGGATTTCTAAACCAATCGACTTTGTTAGGAAGGAAGTCATTAGTTTCCACAACATATTGGTCATGGGACTACTGTGGGAGGAAGTACGCACGGTGGTGCATATCATTCCATGGAAAGTCGGTATGGGTTAGTTGTTACACCATTTTTTTGGTCATCTAACCTATTATTATTAGATGAATCCAAGTACACCATGTAAGACCAATTTTACCCTAAGTAAAATTGCTTTCACCATATAAAATAACTTATTTGGTCATATTTAACCCAAAATAAGGAAACTAATTAAAATAAATCCTTATTTATTTAATTATTTCCTAAGAATAAGTTATTTAAATCATTATTTAAATAATATTCTTAGTTAAATTTGACTAAATCATCCATAAATAATTAAATAAACCATTATTTATTTAATTATATTCCTATCATTCCCCTAAAATGATAAATAAATCATTTATTTATTTATTATTTATAAATAAAGGAATTGACCCAAGTCAAGAATCCTTTTCCCTCCAACAAATATAATAAAATATTCCTAAAAGGTGCTTCTAGAATTTGATTAATAATATTTTATTCATGCACCGAGTTCTAGACCGCCCCAATATTTTGTTATAAATAGGGGGGTTTTCCCCATTCATTAGTCACCTTCATTGCATTAGATCACTCTGGATCTTCTCTTGGTCACCATTTTTCATTTTGTTTTGTGAACTCCCATTGAGTTCCATGTTTGCTTTTCCACATCCATAAGAGAGAGAAATGTTAGATTTGAAACACTGAGGACTTCCAAGAACCCATCCCACTGAGGAGAACCGGAAAACACCTTTCTTGTTTTCCTCTCAGGTGCCCCATTCTTTAATATAATACAAAATTCTTTCATATATATTCTTCTTGTCTTGTTCATTGGATCTATGGAGCTATGTTATTTTTTATCTGCTTAATATCTTTTGTGCTTAGATCTGAATTTGTGCAGCAATCTTAAAGGTATTTTGCAGCCATAATCGATGTTAGGGCTATTTGTTATGCGTAGCTAAAGTGATATTTTACGACGAAAGATTCATACTAACAATTGGCGACTCCACACGGGTTTTCTTTTGCGACCACTGTCGTTTTATCTATTCCTGCATATCCAGCTGTTTCAAACCCTAGGGTTTCTCTTCCATTTTTTGTTTTTCCTATTTTTATGGTGATTTTCACCCCTAAAACCATTTAAAGAGTCAAATTTTTAACTTCCGTGTGTTTCTGGCCTTATTGCGCAGGTGACAGACATCAGTTGCAGCTGAGACGACAATTTTTTTCTAAAATCTGCCGCCGAGACAGCCGGATCTGTAGGTCGCACTTATTGGCCCAAAAAGTGCGACCTGAGCCTCAGGACACACTTTTCTGCCCCAAACCTGCGACACGAATCAGCAATTGAACTTGCGACACACGCACACGCAAACTTTTTAGCACTTTTTCTGGGTTTTTCTGAAGCTTCTGTCAGGGTTTTCCAGCCTCTGTCTCTGCCCATTTGGACCTGTTTCTGATCTGCTTCACTCAACTAAGAGGGAATATTGCCCCTTAGGGCTCTAGTACCCTCCACTTTTTGTGGACGAGTCTTTGCTGTTTCAGAAGTCTGAATTTCTAGAGTTTCAGCCATCTTTTTTCTCCGATCTAATACCTCCTTTTCAGATTCCTTTAGATTAGCTCTTCTCCCTCTCAAAAACACCTCATATCATTTTGTTTGGGTTCATTTCTAAGGCCACTGCCTTGTCTCTTCTATCTTTCATTGATCTCCTCTTTTTTACCAGCAACCTTGCCTCTGCCTCTTTGCTGTTCTCTGCACCAATTTTCAACAGATTTACCCTTTAGATCCCAGTCCCTTCGGACCTTAGATCTATTGGCATCTTTTTAGCGTGATTTGCCTAGTTTTTTCCCTCTTATAGAATAGTTTTGAGAGACCCGCCTTCTTGGGTTGGATTGCTACCTTTTTAGTTGTTAATTTTCTGTTCTTTTAGTCTTATTTACTGCAAATTTCTTTTCTGTTACGTAGCACACTTTTTCTTTTACTCTCAAAACGTCTGGGTTTAAACAATTAAAATTAACGCACGCCACACACTGACCCTAAGTGAATAAGCGCCTGGTTAACACCGCCTGGAAAAGACTTTAAAATCAATTGTCATTGCACCTCTCTGCCCTTGACCTTCCTTGATTTTGTCCCTACCTTCCCTTATCGGTGTTTCTTCTTCTCGTCATCATTGCGCCCCCAAGGTGCCTCTCCCAGAGACTTCTTGGCCTTCACCCTCAGTTTTCGCTTGGTAGACTTCCTCCTTCCCATCGTCAACGAGTAAGTCTTCCCCCGAGTCTGCACTCCGACTCTTCCTCTGATTGTTCGGGTTCTCCCCCTACTCCTGGTTCTCCCCCTGTCACTTTCAACATGTCTACTTCAAGGCCTACTACCAGCAGTAACCCCAGTACTACTGATGGGTCTGTTTCCAGTGGAACCACCTCGGTACCTACCTCGACTGCCCCATTACTCCCTTATATGGCCGGCCTTAGTCTCCCCGACTTCAATTAGCTGATTAATGACCCTATCCGCCACGATGTTAGTTAGCCTACTATGCCAACCAAGCTCCCCTCCGACACTCCCAAGTTCGAAGGCCTTGCTAGTGAGGATCCCTCCAACCATATCCGATCCTTCCATATGTAGTGTTCCTCCAATTCCATTACTAATGACTCTATTCATCTTAGATTGTTCCAATGCACGCTTACAGGCGACGCTTCTAAATGGTATGTTGAACAGGCCACCTCCTCCCATACCACTTTTGTGACCATTGCCGAAGCCTTTTTATCCTACTTCCAGCTCCCCCTCCAATACGACACTGGTACCGAGCTTTTAACCTCTTTCCATCAATCCTCTTCAACCCGCCTTTCTGCTCATGTCCAGGAATGGCGGCGAAGACGGAGCTTATGCCGTGCTCCCCCCTTTGAAGATCGGGTTTACATGGACTAGTTCCTTCGCTCCCTCTTACCTCCCATTGGCAAAGATGTCGCATCCCATTTTCCCTAAACCGAAGAAGCCGCCCTCCAAATAGCCTTGAAGTATGACCTTATCTGTATAAATACGGATTTGCGTTTATACGCGTCCTCCTGTGAACTTCCCAAAGCCGTGTGCAATACCTCGGGGAGCATCTCACTCGCCCGATGGTATCATTGGGGCCGTATCTGCCTACGCGAAACCTCTTGGGGCCATGGTTTTCCTCCGAGCCCGACCCCTCCGGCGTTTTCCCCTCCCCCGGTAGCTTGTATTCGGTGCCGAGCATGCCTCCCCTCCTTTTTCCCACCCTCTGTACCTTCACCTTTCACCAACCTACCCTACCTCCTTGTCCACCTTGTGTCCCGAAGCTCCTCCAACATTTGGACCTCCCCCACCCCCCTTGCCTTTTCCCACCCCACAACTACACTTAATACCCCCCGAGGCACGTATTTTCAACGGAGGCACCTAATTTTCTTCCTTCTCAAAGAAGAGAAAAGGCAACCAATCCGCTTCTGGTAATCATGGACCCAATCCTTCCAATATCGACTCTACCACTACCAACCAGCCACAGGGCCCTCCGCCCAAGCCGGACAAGCCACTTCGCACCAATAAGCCCTGTTTTTGTTGCGGTGTTTATGGTCACTACACTCACGATTGTCCCTTATTACCACAAATGCGGCAGCTGTGGGATTCTCAGGCCACTGTACGGGGACAACACTCCTCCCCTACTACCCCTCCCACCCCTGTTACTTCTCAACCTGTTGTGTTTAATGATCCTTTCCCGCAACAAGGATTCGTGGCCACTCAACCACCTCATGCCCCAGTAACCACTCAACCTTCCCCTTCTGGTTCCTCTGATTACCAGATTCTCATGATGGCCTCTGACCCACCTCTCACTGTCGACCTCAACCTTCAACCTCGGTCTCGTCAGTATTCCACACCTCCTGTTCCGTCTGTCTCTGAGTCTCCATCGTCAGGTCCTACAGAGCCTCTATCGACACCTAATGGTCCCTTGCAACTCCCTCCACCCAAAGCCAAGGTCCATCCCAAGACTCTTAAGGGACCATTACGCCAAAATGCTACCTCTAGTCAGGCTGCCCATTCATACAGTATAGTAGATGATCTGGCCCAATCTCCTGCTGCCATTTCAACACTGGAACTCCTCCAGTCATGTCCTTCTCAAAAGAGGGCTCTACTATCTGTCGTGGGTGCTGTAGATCCTTCTGATGACCAATTGATTGTTTTCGACACCCTTCAGTCAGACCATCCCCCTCTCCCTCCTTTGGTTTATTTCCAAATCCCAGTCAAAATCCGAAATGCCAATGTTGCTCGGTGTATTATTGATGAGGGGGCATCTACCTACGTAATGTCCGCTTCGGTTTGGAAACAACTCGGATCCCCTGAACTGGCCCCTTCCACCATCACCCTTCGTGCATGGGATGGCCATGCCTCCCAGCCCATTGGCCTATTTCGTAACTGTCCTATCACCCTTGCCGGCAAGACTGTTTGTGTCGACGTTGAAGTTATCGACGCCCCTCTTGACTACAACATCCTTTTGGGGCGTAGTTACACCTATGCCATGTCAGCCGTCCCGTCCGCAGTCTACCGCAAGATGTTTTTCCCTCATAATGGCAAGATTGTCACCATTGACCAGTTGACTTACCATGAACCAAAATCTCAGACCTCCCCTGAGTCCACCATCTCTACTGTCACCAACAAGCAAACTGTTGATTGTTTGACCAGTGTTTCCCCCGGCGTCTACAAAGACTCCTCGTTGCTTGGCATCTTTTTCGACTCCCATCCCGTCTCTGATCCTAACTTGGCGAACGTTTGCATGATGCAATCATATTGGGCTAACCTTACAGAGCCCACTTTGGCTAGTCAGCAACCTCAACCTCAACCAACTCCTAGCCCTTCGCCCCCGTTAGCCACCCTTCTTCCTTCTGAATCTTCTTCTACCGCCACTCCTCATGGGTCGATTCCACCTGAAATCAACCCCCTTGGCACCATTCCTCCTGGCCATTTCCATGCTGGTCAGATCCCTTTCCTCGCTCCCCCTCCTGGAGCTTATTCGGTCCCTACCTTGGCCACCCTATCCCTCCCCAACTTGACCTTGGGTATACCCGTCTGGTATCTTGACCCTCTAGCCACCACTTCGCCCGGTCAACCTAAACCATATATTACTTTGACCCCGGTTCAACCAATCCTTACGACTTCTCTTGCTACGCTGGTACCTCAGTCACCTCAACTAGCACCGCCTCCTGTTACAATCGCTTCGAATAAAAATGGCAAAGCTCGCAGGGGGGCATCAAAGGACAAACCTACCCCACCCAACCCTACCCCTCTTTGGCCTCCCAAGCATCCCATCCAGTGTGCTCTGTGTGATGTTGTTGGTCACGCCACTCATACCTGCCATGAATTACCACCTCTCAAGACCATGGTTAATGAAACGTCTCCAACATCAGACATCCCAGAATTCCATGTCACCATACCGGATTCTACCCCTAAACTTAAGAATTTGCGCACCAATCACCCTTGTTCTTTGTGCAATTTCCATGGCCACTATACCCACCTTTTCCCCCACCTTGACGAGTATCGTGCCTCTTTAGCCACATACCGCCAATTCGAAGCCGCCCTCGCCCATAATCCTTCTTCCCTCACACAGGACCACTTGTCTACCACGATTACCATTCCTCCTCTTGATACCGAAATGACCGAGACTTCAGCTACCATTTCTTACCTTTCCTCATCACCGCGATTCTCGGATACCAACCCCTTAGTACCTTCCCCCAATGCTTCGCCTGATCATTCAACTGCTCACTCTGTCACCTCACATAACATCGTACCTGTGAGCCCTTCCCAGATTCACAATCAAGAGTCTCATCCCTCTACCTCCTCGGGTCAACCTCTTCCATCCTCTCTTCCCATTTTCCAGTCCGATGAAGACATCATGGAAGCCATGAACAACCCTGATTTTCCATGGGACGATATGCACCATCGTGCGTATTTCCTCCCACATCAATCCCATGACCAATATGCCCTCGAATCCAAAGACTTCATTCCTGATAAAGTCGATTGGTTCAAAAACCCCATCCCTGCACCTGATGCTTTCGAAGAAGGCAATATGGCTAATATCTCTCCCACCATCAAAATCAACATTTCTGTTAAGCCAGGTATTGAAGAACATATCACCATGGGCGCCCAATGCACTCCGGAAGAAATTGAAGCCTACACGAAACTCTTCAAAGAATTCTGTGATGTTTTCGCCTGGTCATACTCAGAAATGCCCGGACTCGATCCTGCCATTGTCGAACATCACATCGACACATGGCCTGATGCCATTCCAGTTTTTCAAAAGTTGAGACCCATCCATCCTTCTAGATGTGAAGCCATCAAAGATGAAATCGACAAGCTCCGGCAGGCTAGTTTCATTTACCCCATTGAATATACCACTTGGGTGTCTAACCCAGTTCCCATCCTCAAAAAACAAGGCACCATTCGTGTTTGCACTGACTTTTGCGATCTGAAAAAAGCTTGTCCCAAAGACAACTTCCCCACACCATTTATTGACCAAATCATCGATGAGTGTGCGGGGCACGAGATTCTCTCCTTTATGGATGGCTTCTCCGGATACAACCAAATTGTTATCCGTCATTCTGATCAACTTAAAACCGCGTTCATTAGTCCGTGGGGCACTTTCGCATACCGAGTCATGCCATTTGGCCTTAAAAACGTCGGCGCCACCTTTCAACGAGCCATGTCTTATTGCTTCCATGACTTAACCCATATTATCCTTGCCTATTTAGATGAACTTACTGCACGTTCTAATCATCAGGCGCAACACCTTCGTGACTTGCGTACCATTTTCCTCCAATGTCGCAAGTATACCATTCGCCTTAACCCTTATAAATGTGTCTTATGTGTTCCCGCCGGTCGTCTCCTCGGCTTCATCGTGTCTAAAGACGGGATAACTCTCGACCCTTTGAAGGTTCAATCCATTCTTGAACTTCCTCTGCCGCGTACCTTACACCAGCTACAAAGTCTCCAAGGCAAAGCTAATTTTCTTCGCCGATTCGTTCCTGACTACGCCACTACCGCACACGGCTTCCTTAGACTTCTTCGATCTCACACCCCTTTTTTCTGGGATACATGTGCTCAAGAGTCTTTTGATGCCCTCAAACATGCCCTCACATCTGCTCCCTTGATCCGTCCCCCTGACTTTGACCGAGATTTAATTCTATACATCTCTGCTTCCACCTATTTGGTTGCTGGTGTCCTTATCCAGGAGGATGATAACGGTGCCAAACATGTGATCTATTATGTCAGTAAGAACCTTTCCGGTCCACCTATGTCCTACTCGCATGAAGAAAAATTAGCACTAGCTGTTGTGTTCTCGGTCCAAAAATTGCGTCATTATATCCTCATGCGTTCCACCAAGGTGGTGATTGATTCCAACCCCATGGCTTTCCTATTGAGTCGCCGAATCCTCAATGGGAATTATGCCCGTTGGGTCATTATTCTCCAAGAATTTGACCTTGAATTTGTCACCCCAAAAAGTAAGAAAGGTTTAGTCCTAGCTGAACTCATTTTTGATTTGCCTACCCAGACGCAAGACACTCCAATTAATGACGCTCTTCCCGATGAACATTTGTTTGCCATCACCACCAACGATCCTTGGTACGGTGACATTCTTACTTACTTGCGAACCCAAAAACTCGCCCTTCACCTTGATCTTGATGCTCGATGACGTATCCGACACCAAGCCTCTCGCTACCTTCTAATTGGCGATGACCTTTATCGTCGCGGCGTAGACACTGTCCTTCGTCGTTGCCTCACCCACGCTGAAGCCAAGCAAGTCCTAAATGCCTGTCATAGTGGCGCTTGTGGTGGCCACCTCTCCAGCCTCGCCACCGCCCAAAAAATCATGCGGGCTGGGTATTTTTGGCCTTCTCTCTTCAGTGATTGCATTGAAGCAGTCAAACACTGTTCCAATTGCCAACATTTCGCCCCCAAGGCACGAGATCCTCCCACTTCTCTCCATCCTGTCGTCACAGCCGATCCTTTTTGTAAATGGGCCATTGACTTCATGGAATGTTGACCTCCATCTGTTGTTAACCACAAATATATCATCGTGGCGGTTGATTATTTTACTAAATGGGCCGAAGCTATGCCCACATTCAACAATACAGCAACTACTGCAACCCTCTTTTTCTTTAACCATGTCATTGCCCGATTCGGCATTCCCAAACAATTAGTCTCAGACCATGGCCGACATTTTGAAGATCATATTTGGCATGAGCTCTCCTCCCTATTAGGTTTTGAACACCAATATTCATCTTCCTATTACCCCCAAGGTAATGGTCAAGTTGAAGTAGTCAACAAAATTCTTAAGACCATGCTTCAACGAACGGTGAATAAGCACAAAACCAATTGGCATCTCATGCTCTTCCCTGCTTTATGGGCCTATCATACTTCTGTTAAAACCGCCACCGGTTTCACTCCTTTCCACCTTGTCTTTGGCGAGGAGGCCATCTTACCAATCGAATGTGAAATCCCTTCCCTTCACTTGGCCTTCGAACTTCTTCCTGACACCCAACCTCTCGAACAACGACTTATCATGCTTGAGCGCGCCTCTGAAGACCATCGCGTTGCATTGCAAACTCTCGAAGCAGCCAAAAAGTGCACCAAAGCTCAGTATGACCGAAAAGTACACCCTTGCACCTTTCATGAAGGTGACCTTGTTCTAGTATACGACCAGGCCCACGATACCCTTGGTCATGGGAAGTTCGACTCATTATGGCTAGGTCCTTACATCATCAGTAAAGATCTGGGGAAGGGAGCATATCTTTTAGAGGACTTTGAAGGCCACCCCCTTCCTAATCCTCACAATGCACTCTATCTTAAGAGATATTACCCTTAGCATTTCCCACTCGAAATGCATGTTTTATCTCCTTGTAGATAGCTAGCGTATGTTTGTTTTTATCATTCACTACTTCACCAGGACACATGTTGTCCACGAAGTCTTTCTTTCCCTCTTCTCCAAATCGGCTTTCCTCACTTACAACACTTTTCCTTGGGGCACCGCTTGACCCCCATATTATTCTTGTTTGTGTCGATTTCCGTCATGAGATACCATTTTGTACTCATGTTTTTTGGGTCCCCTTTGGCCCTTTCATCATTCCATCATCATCATCAGTGTCTACTTGGACGTCGCTCTACTATTTTCCCTCGTGCCTTAGTTGGGGATCCCTTATTGCCTCACCTATGGCAGACCTACTTCTATCGACATCAGCTCATTTATTCCAGAAGCCTGGTCTAGGGGGCAGTGTACCATTGCTTTGAGCTCTTCACAGCATGATCATGATCTATACACTGGATGGTCTAGTGATGCAGCAATAGCTATTGGTGATTCACGGGCATGTGTGAGATGTCTCAACCCTCATGAGGGGGTGGCCCTGCAGGTAGCCCCCCACATGCCCAGATGGCTTCATTTCCACCCCTGATGCAGCTCCTCCCATTTGATGATATCATCCTCCACCGCTTGCGGCGCCTCTTCGATTTGCACGTATCAGTGAGATGTTGCGAGCCCTTCCCCGCATGTAGGGGGAATTTGGGTGTATTTGTATCTCATGTACTACCATATTATTGTATAAGTCCTGACGATTATTCCAGGCATCGCATGTATGTGGGATCCATCATGTTATTTATCCGGCTCATGTTTCGGCCAACACATGCTTCATTCTTGCGTTCTGTGGTTTTCCGGGCACCTTATTTTTTGTACTTATTTCGTTCCGTGGTTTTCCGGGCACCTTATTCTTTGTACTTTGTCTCGGCGGGCATAGGTATGCCTCCCCCGCCGCCTTTAGCACAGGTACCACTTCATAGAGACTTGTTGCACCTCTAAGTCTCGTCTCCTCAGGGTCTAGTCCTTTAACACATCAGACAACATTACACTTCTCTCTCTCACTTCCCTTTTGATATCTAGTGATTGAGTTCTTACAACGTACTTCGGTCATACGATTTTCTCCTAACACTCGTACGTTGGGGGGCAATCTGTTACACCATTTTTTTGTTCATCTAACCTATTATTATTAGATGAACCAAAGTACACCATGAAAGACCAATTTTACCCTAAGTAAAATTGCTTTCACCATATAAAATAACTTATTTGGTCATATTTAACCCAAAACAAGGAAATTAATTAAATAAATCCTTATTTATTTAATTATTTCCTAAGAACAAGTTATTTAAATCATTATTTAAATAATCTTCTTAGTTAAATTTGACTAAATCATACATAAATAATTAAATAAAC
>JAXQQM020063739.1:0-23074 GCA_034641835.2 Pinus albicaulis
AACAACCCACTCCTTTTTTCTGTTCATTTGATTACGATAATGCATGTCCCTTTGTTTTTTAACAGATTTGATCAAAAGCTACACTAATTGAAATCTTCTATTTATGAGTGTATGCCATAAGTATTATGGAGTGAAATTTTAAAAAGCTTTATATGTTTTTAAGTTTTAATTTACGAGGAAACGTGGTAATATTTATTGTGGTTTACATATATATAAAATATAAATTTGAGTACGGAATTTAACAATGTAAAATATTTTGTACGTTGACTTTATTTATTATTATTGAATTGTGTATATATTTTTTAGACTTTATTTATTATTATTGAATTGTGTATATTTTTTTTTAAGAAATATATAGATAATTTTGTAAACTTTTTTAAATATGAATGAGTGATAGTGGGTAAATTGTTTAATACTTTTTGAAATTATATATATTTCATTAAGTGGGTGAAATTTCTAGATATAGAGTTAGTGGTCTATAATGTCATGTCTTGTCTTGAATTTTAGGTTGAAAGTATTATTTATAATGTTAATATAATAAAGTATTATTTTTTATTTATTTTTGGTGTATTTATGTTATATATATGTAATAGTTGGCTTAAATGCTAACTGATGATTAAGTTTATTGTTAAAACTTTAAGACATTTTACTCTTATTTTTTTGAAATAGTATATTATGGAAAAAGATTAAATTTGATTAAATAAAAATTAGTTGTGGAATTGGTTTCATAAGTGAAAGACTGATGGTAAAATTATTTTATTCCAACTGAGAAGTAGTTGAAAGGAAACAGTTTAGTTAGTTACTCTTCCTCTATGGATAAAGGCAAGATCCCTGTGAGGAAGAGGGGTTCTGACTTATGTGCTGTGAAGTGAAGGAAGGGAGAGAGCATAAGTTCCCGAGCTGGTAGAAACCAGTGGAAATACTCTCAGCTATCCTATATCTTCTGGAAGGTGGATTGGACCAGAGCCTTGAGATCCCTTCTGAGCATTGTTTTCTTCTTACTTGGCTCAGGGTTAGAGCACGCGGGGGTGAGGACGCAATTTCCTCATCCACGGAAGGGTGGACAACCACAATCAATCACAGATAAGTAGAATGATGCTGTTATTTTTTTTTTTCAGGAAAGTAGACTCTGATTAAATGTTTGTTTTAGAAAGAAGAATTATAAGAAAAATCTACAGTTAGGAGAAAAAAGGGTTATTGCATAAAGTATTAGATTTCTTTTAATTGTTATGTACATGGTAAAGATTTACTATGTGGTAGAAGGCACAGATTTGTATGTTGTAGAATGTTCTGTTTTTAAAAAAACATAGTCTGAATTTCCTGGTCATTTATTAAATTAACTGCATAGTAGGTAATATATAGCAGACAGAAAACTGAAAAAATACAAATCGTAGGGAACTTGGCCAAATTCCAGAATTCTGGGGTTCTGGAATTGCAATATGCTTGTTCCAATTCCATAAAATGTACACAGATTAAGGATCATTCAGTCTGGTCGACTCCTAAAATCATATATAGTTTAGCATAGAAAAACTGTAAATGGAAATTTAGCTAATAAACGTTGTGAGTTATAAATTACAAACAAAGATCAAGAATATGTATAGTAAACATTGTGTAATACTGAGAAAGATCATTTCTGCTAACAGTGTAAGCATTAAGACTGACATTAAATACTCTTCAAGGAAAAATAGATATATTTTGCATGTCTATATTCTGAAAGAGTAAAGAAAATAGAATATGTCAGGAATCATTTAGCTTACTATGGATAAATTGTGCGTCAGCCATTTAAATAAACCCAGTAAATGGAGAAGAGCAAGTGAGAAAAAAAAGAAGGAAAATTAGCTTGTTAAACAGGAAATTAAGACAGAATCTCTATAAATATTATAGGAATAATTCGGAGGATAAATTCATTGTTATTGAGAATTACAAAACTTATATCAATACCACTGCAATGGTAACGGTCTACACAGTTTAACTTAAAACAAGAATCTAAGTCTAAATATAAAGACTTGTGAACCTTCAAGAGCTACAAAAATTCCATATTGAAGTTCTTTCAAAGAGTCGAAATATTAAACAGATCAACTTGTAACAATATTGGTGGACAATATATGAAAATCAAAAAACATTGTTGCTCAGGTCTACCGCGACAGTGATCCTGCTACCCGTGAAGACCTCGCGCGCCTGGAGCAAGGGCTCCTTCTTGCAGCCATGGAGAATCTGGGTTCGCCCCAGGCTCCTCCGCCCCCTCCTCCACCATTCGCCGATGAAGCCTTCAAATTTCTACGGGCTTCACTTCCGAAAAAGAAGAAATTCGAAGCTGCCAAGTTCGTGAAGAAGCTTGATGAAATTCCAGAGATATCCCTGCCTCCTGAGGGACCGATCCAAGTGGCCTTGTCTCTGGCATATCGTGCCCTTATGGGTCATTTTATGGGTCTTTGGCCCTCTCATAAAACAACTAAGACCTAGGTCATCAGAAATTGGGTACCTTTAATCAAGAATAGTGTAACTTCCTACTTCTTGGGTAGGGGCTACTTTCTGTTCAAATTAAATTCAAAAGAGGATAAAGATATAATCTTTAGGAATGGCCCCTACTTCATGGGCCCTCAGGGCCTGTACCTCAATAAGTGGACATCAGACTTCGACCCAGCAGTGGATGTCCCGATGGCTATTCCAGTCTGGGTAAGGTTGCTAAACCTGCCTGTGCACTGCTAGAACTGGGATTCGTTGAAACAAATAGGCAACGCTCTGGGAAAATTTATTGACCGAGAAAATAACAAGGATCAATATGATTGTGCCCAAATCTATGTCGAGGTTGATCTAGAGGTGGGTCTGCTGGAGGAAATAAAAATCAATGTCGGCAGTTGGTCCCATGTGCAAAAGCTTGACTATGAGCAGCTTCCCTTCAAATGCCGAAAATGTCACGAATGCGGGCACTTTTCTAGGGGCTACCCGAGAAATGGAGAGGTGAAGAAAGGAAAAGAGGAGGGTTGGAACCAGGTTAAGTGATCAAAGACTTCTCACAAAAACCTAAAAGTTGATGGAGCTTCCAAAGGCAAAGGTTCTCAGCCGACTTCTAATCAGCAAAACCCTATCCCTAAAGAGAAAGAAAATAAATTTGGGCCTCTCAGTTCAACTTCAGTAGAGGTCCAGGAGGTCGAGATGCAAAATAAAGAGACCTCGAGCAAAGGGACACCTTAGGCTCGAAGCAGGGTGAAAGCGCTTTAGAAAGATCTAAGGAAAAATAAGAAGAAGCTGAAGATGAGGAACAAGATTCAGAGGAATCTGAGGAGGAAGGAGAAATATGGGAATCACAAATCTCGGTTAGAAGATCGACAAGAGGTCGAATGCCTGCCTAGGAAAAGAGAGAATAAGAAACATACAAAGATAAACTTCAAGGAAATCAACCAACCCTTGAGAAATTATTGGTAAAAATGCCCAAGATGACAAGAAACCAGACGCAGGGCTCCAAGGGAGCTCACCACACCCAAAAAATTAAGTGATGAAGGTTGTCTCTTGGAACTACAGAGGTTTGGGAAGAAAAGTTAAAGAAGAATCCATGAGAAGCATGCTTCAGATAAAAACCCCAGATATTATTCTAATCTAGGAGGCAAAAATGGAGGACAAATTTTTCCTCCAAATAAGTAAGAAATTTTGCAATAAAGGTGGAGGATAGGTCATCTCTGCTCGAGGAGCTTCGGGCGGACTAGGCACTCTATGGAATATTATCAAATACTTGATGGTCACTGAGATCCTAAATACTCACTGGCTGTATTTGAAACTCCAACATCTTGAAACAAAGGAGGTCTTTAGCCTCTTCAATGTGTATGTCCTAGTTAACGCAGGAGAGAAGAAGTCTTGTTGGGACTCTATCAGAAATCTGGTAGAAATAGAGAACCCGGAAAACATCATCATAGCTGGTGACCTTAATCTCACCTTGCTTATGGTTGAGAAGAGAGGAGGTATCATCGTGAGAGACCCAACAAGGGAATGGGTGGAGGACCTCATGCAAGATTGGGATATACTCGACATCAAACCCTTAAACAATAAGTTCACTTGGTCAAACAAAAGAGTCGGTCCAGGTCATATTGCTGTTAGAATAGACATATTTCTTGTTTAAAGCTCTTTTCTTCTTCTAGGACTAGAGACTAGAATTCGAATTACTCATTACAGTGTCTCAAATCACAAGCCAATCAAGCTTGAGCTATTGGCCTAAAAGGATCTGGGCCCTATTCCATTTAGATTTAGTCCTCTATGGATTAAAAACTCAGACTTCATGGAAAGATTCAAGGAAAGTTGGAACTGTACTGTAAATGGACCGCCTTTATTTGTTTGGGAGGAAAAGCTCAGAAGATTGAAAGCAGCGTTAAAAAGCTGGGTCAAAACCCTCCCTAATCTAGCAGCAGAAAGGAAACTTTCTCAAGCCATTCTTGAGACCCATCATCTTCAAATGGAAGATGCAGCCATTACTAAAGAAGATCTTGACAGGGAGGCAGATTTACAACATAAGTTTCATAAGGCTTGTTTGGCAGAGGAAGATTTTTGGATACAAAAGTCTCGTAGTCTTTGGCTGAAGGCGGGAGATAGAAATACTTCCTTATTTCACAAGAAATCCCAAGTGAGAAGAAGCTTCAATCCCATTTAAAAAATCAAGGAGGAGTCCACTATTCACAAGGATTTCATGAGCATTAAAAGGGCAACTTTCTCCCATTTTAAAAACCTGTACAGTGAAGAAGGTGTGGGGAATCAAAACTCTAAATTTCTAGATGTGGTTCCCACAGAGATTACATCCATGATGAATCCGTCCCTGGAGGAAAAGGTCACTAGAGAAGAAATAAAGGTTTCTCTCTTTGCTATGGAGCCCAACAAATCCCCCGGACCAGATGGATTCACAACAAGATTTCTTCAATCATGTTGGCATATAGTGGAAAATGATCTGCACAAAATGGTATTGAAATCCCAAGCCTGCCAGAAAATTGGGGGCAGCACAAATTCTTCCTTTCTCACCCTCATCCCGAAGGAAAAGGGAGCCAGTGCTTTTAACAGATTTAGACCTATTTCATTATGCAACATTGGATATAAATTAATAACCAAGGTGATAGCCAACAGATTGAAAGGTATCCTTCCTAATATTATTCCGGAGAACCAATGTGGTTTTGTGCATGGGAGGCAGATTTTTGATAATTTCATTCTTGTGCAAGAGGTGATCAATTCAAGCATGCAACGAAAAGAAAAAGGAATGGTTGTAAAACTTGATTTAGCTCATTCTTTTGATCGAGTTAGGCACAACTTCCTTCTTGGCGTTTTGCACAAGTTTAGGTTTGGGACTGAATTCATTAACTGGATTTGTGCTTGTATCTATGAGCCTTGGATAACCCCTTTGGTGAATGGGAAAGTTGTGGGCTTCTTCAAAGCTACAAGAGGTCTTTGGCAGGGATGCCCTCTTTCTACCCTCCATTTTTTTCTCCAAGCATCATTTTTAAGTTTCTATTTGAACAAGAAGCTGCTTGATCAAGAGATTTTGGGCCTCAATATAGCTAGAGGTGTTAAAAATATTAATCATGCGTTCTTTGTTGATGATTCTCTGTTGCTAGGCACAGCTTCTCTACTTTCTAACTCCAAATTCAAAGAAGAACTAGATGACTATTGTGATGACACAAGTAGCAAATTAAATAAAGGGAAGTGTTATATCTATTACTAGAACATTTCAATATGTATTCTTAGTGCTATTTCTAGATGTCTGGGTTTTTTAGGCTCTGCTAATTGGACTTCATTCAAGTACTTGGGCCTTCCAATCTTTCAAAAATCCGCCTTCAGCAGAGATTGGATCCCTCTTATTGATAAATTCAAACTTAGGATCCAAGCATGGGGTTTCTCTTGGCTAAACGTTGTCGGTAAGACAATGTTGATCAAATTTGTCCTCAGCAGTCTTCATATCTTCCAATTTTCAATTTTGTTGGCTCCTATCTACATCCTCAAGAAGATGTAGGAGCTCCTTCATAGATTTTTATGGAAAAGAGGAAAATAAAATGAAAATAGAATCCTTCTTGTCAGCTGGGATAAAGTTACAAAACCTCTTATGGAAGGTGGTCTGAATTTTAAAACTCTTCGCTCTCAAAATATTGCGATGGAAGCCAAAATAGTTTGGAGGATCAGGGCTCCCAAGCCAGGTTGGGCACAGAAAGAAATTTGGAAAAAATATTTCAGTGGTCAGAGGAAATGCTGCCTTAACAGCCCCCTTGCTAATTCAGGGTCGCACTTGATTAAACTCTATGCGCTAGCTATCCCTCTGATCCAATCCCATGCATATTGGATCCAAAGTAATGGAAAACTCATTGACATTTGGAAGGACAGCATCATGTACAAGCCTCCTTTAGCCGACGATCTCTCGCTGCGTTCGCTGCGTATTTGGATGACAAACACAAGTTTAATTACATTGTGGGACATCTCCTATTGGGAATACAGTCACCGATGAGGTTGGAAACAAATACAAGTATCTGTGGAGTTAAAGACAGACTACGATACCTTGCTCATCCTTCTTCATGGTATGGCATCGATGCATGAAAGGAAGCTGGATATCCATGGATGGGGCCAATCTGACACCTATTATGTCGCTATGGGCTATGAAAAACAGTTGGAGATGCCTCACATTCCTCCAAACTGAGCGATTTGGAAGGGGCTATGGAGCCACAAATCCATGCCTAAAATTGACTTTTTTTGCTGGATTATGTGCGACGACAGGAATTTGACCGATGAAAGATTAAAAAAAGGAGGATTTCAAGGACCTTCAAGATGTCGGATGTGTTGTGAAAATGAAGAGAATGTATGCCATCTTATGCTGGAATGTAAATTTGCTGCAGAGGTTTGGCATGAGGCTCTGGCTCCTTGAGGACACTACTTCACACTCCCGACTTCCATATCTGACCTGTTTGCTAACTAGATTCACAAATATCTAGTGGGGCTCCCTAAGAATGATAGCTTCAAAGCATTTTGGCTCTCTCTTCCAAAGATAATTTGTTGGCAAATTTGGCTTGAAAGGAATAAAATAATTTTCAGAGACAAAGAGCAGAATGCAAAAACAATCATAGTCAAGATCAAAAGCCAATTGAAAGAAATTTTGGGAGGTCAACTTGAAGCGAAAAATTTAAGCCAGTAGGATTTGGAATGGGGTGACATGATGGACCTTAAATTATCTGTGGAAACAAGGCAAAATAAGATAAGTAAAGATTGGCAAATCAAACTCAATGAGAAATACTTTTCATAATGGATTATTAAGCAAGCTAGTCACTCCTTATTCTTTGACGGGGCTGCCAAAGGCAACCCTGGGAAAGCAGGAGCAGGTGGTGTTATTAAGAATCTAGAGGGCAGAATTGAGCACTGCTTTGCCTGGGGCTTGGGTCATTCCACTAGCATTCAAGCTGAAGCGCTTGCTCTTCTCCAAGGCCTCAAGCAAGTCAAAAAATTTGGCATCAAAGAGGTAATTTTTATAGGCGACTCTCAATCCATCATAGAAACTATTGTGGATAATTTTGTACCTAAAGATCTCAGATTTGCAAGATTGGTGAAGAGAATTAAATCAATGTCAAAAACACTTCAAAGGGTGATCTTCTTCCATGTATTGCAGGAGAATAATAAGGATGCAAATATAGAAGCCAACAAAGTTTTTCTTCTTTCCGCTGGCACTCTTTCAAGTGACAAGGAAGATGAATGGGTTCCTATTCCTTAATCTCCAGTCTCATGTTTTACTGCATATTATTGCAGCAGTTCGTTTGTATCCACAAGTTAGGGAAAATTTCGGAGACTGAAGTGATATCTAGTTGTAAGAAACTACAACACATGAGTACTCGGGCCATAGATATCATGATAGGTGATGAAAATTAGGAACTGCCCCCAAATTTTGTAATATGTTTCGAGGCATTCATGCTAAAGATCTAATACAAATCCATAACCGTTCTTGTTAAAAAAAAACAATATAGGTGGACAAACCACGCCATAAATAAAATATGTTGACCAGTAATAGTTCAACAGTACTACTAAACGAAGGAAAAGCTTGCATTCTTTAGCAAGTTGTGAGCTAATACAGTTCTACAATTCCAGGACAATGGAATTTCTGCCAAGAACTAAGACCCGAGAGAATTCGGACACCCGAATCAAATGCAAAGAAGGGTACCTGTGTCAAAGCGAGAAGAATGTATTTTAGAGGATTCTGAATGACGCTACTCAGAGTGATTATTCTCTCCAATAGTATTTCCAGACCCATTACCTGTGTAAAATGAGAAGCCAGTCAATACATTGTTTATATTAACCATGAATATTGGAAAGAAGAACCATAGATCAATTGGAAAACAATCTCATAACTTACCTAATTATTCCTTGCCGAGATGGTTGAGAATGCCAATTCTGCAATGGCACCAATATGGGTTTATGGGTAAGTAGATGTGAGAAGGGTTGAAGACGAATAAACTCAAACCCTAACATGTGTATAAAAATAAATGCAAATTACCTTATTTTTCTCTTTGTGCCAGTTGTTTAAGCGGCGTTGAGTTACAAAACTTGATTCCAAGAAGGTCAAGAACGCTACACAGAAGCTCTACACAATAAACGAAAAAATTCAAAAGGTTTGGGTATTATATTCAAGAATAAAAAGGGCACAGGGTACAAAAAAAACTGGAGAAATAATAGTAAGGAGAACCATTAAATTCAACTGTAAACTAGATTCATTAAAAAGAAAAAATCTCGGTGCCAGAAAGCTACATACCATTAGGAAGGCGGAAAACCCATCAAGAGCTAGAAGAATAATTCAACAGAGTTTATTGCCACTACAATCGAATCCTTCTATGGAAAGGTGAGACGGAGAGGCTAATGGCTACCACTCCTGCAGAGAGTCGAAGCGGAGGCCAGAAGTGCATGCACCAGAGATCTTAGGAGAAATGCTGAAATGACAAAAGAAAACAGTTATCGGGGTATGGTCAATAGCACCAAACCCTAAACGTTAGCCACCGTTGGATCGAGGCTAAACAAATCTACCTCGGTAGATCATACAAGTGTAATTTATAAATGAAATCCTTTATGTAGGTAGATATTCCGTAAATCCTGACAGATGCCGTAAACCAAACAGTGCCACCGTTCTACGTGATTTAATTGTTAACTCAGAAAAGTTGATACGTTTTAAATGCGAGTACAACCATATTTAAATGATGGACAGATGTTCAATGCATCGGGTAGCAGAAAAATATAAAATGAATAACTTTAGTAATAGTTGTTGATTAATGTAATGAAAACCTGTAGGTTAGAGTATGGTTATACATTGCGAATAAAATGTTATTTAGTTGTGTAATGGACAAGTTAGAGTATGGTTATACATTGCGAATAAAATTTTATTTAGTTATGTAATGGACAAGTTTTACGATTTAACTTGTAATTTTTAAGTTAAAGTTTTTTGTAAGTAAATGTGTAGTTATTCAACGAAGGTGTGTAGATAAAAGTTAAAAAAAAAAAATTATGATTGTAACCTTGGATGTTACAAGTGGTATCAGAGCAGCGTTAGCACGCTGGGACCTTATGGGTCAACTAGTGTTTCAAGCTATGAGTGTTGATACAGAGAGAGAGAGAGAGAGAGAGAGAGAGAGAGAAGAAGTATAACAGGGGACATTATGAGAAGGGGGAAAACACAACAGTCGTCCTAGAACACTGGGGAAACCCAACCTCGACCATAAGTGAATCTGGAGATGTGGGTGCAGCTGAGTGTGGATCAACACCAACAAACTAGTAGACTATTGGAGGAGCAGCAACACCAAACTAGTATCCTCTTAAATACAGTACAAAATTTACAAGATGAAATGGAGAGAGTGTGAAGTGATAATGCGTGTTTGATGCGAGAACATGATATGATATTAAAAAGCCTCTTAGACAAACAAAATAGAGGGATTGAACAGCCCAGTGTTGATAGGGATTTGATGCAAGAAGGAAATGAGCAACAATCAAGAGACCATGCCACTGAAAAAATGGAGAGAATTCAGTCTCAGCGAAGGAACAAAAATAAAAACTACAATGAAGTTGAGTCAGATAATGTATCAGATTAGAAAGAAATTAAGAGACAGAAAGTGGAACTACAAGGTGAATTTCGAAAAATAAAGTCTTCTACGTTTGATGGAGTAGAGGAGGAAGTGGCTGAGGCATGGCTGATAAACATGAATAATTATTTTCAAGTATACGAATACATGAGTAATCTTAAAGCCAGATTGACTATTTATCAGTTGAGGGAGAAGGCCACACTTTGGTGGGAGGAAGTGAAAAATGTCTGTAGTATAGATAATCAGGATGTGACTTGAGACTCGTTCCAGTAGTATTTTAAAGATGAATACTTAACTGAATGCTTCTATGATGAAAAATCTAGAGAGTTCCATGACTTAAAGCTGGGAAAAATGATGATGGATGAGTACATCACTAATTTTACTTCCTTACTCCATTGCATTCCTTATTTAAAGGATGAGAAGGAAAAAGTACAGTGGTTCCTGAGTAGTTTGTCGACTTATATGAAGGAATGAATTGAGTTTGTAAATCCCAAAACTATGGATGATGCAATCCAGAAGGCAAGAATGAATTACCAGCAAGCGAAAGCAAAAAGAGAACAAGGTAAAAGCTGGCAGACGAAGAAGGAACATAAGGTCAATTTTGAATTCAAGAAAAATAGAACCAGTAATTTCAAGAATGTTGCCAAAAGTTCAATTAGCAAAAAGTTTGGAAGGAATCATCAAAAAATAAGATTTCTTGCAGAAGATAAACCCACAGAAGCTTCCAGCAAACCAAAACCATCACAAACTCAGAAGCCACCTTTACAGTGTTGGGGGTGTGGTGAGGCACACTATTACAGAAATTGTCCACAGTGAGGAAGAAGTGAGGCAATTACTAACTTACAAGAGGCCTCAACAGTGGGAGATTGAACCAGAATTAATGCAACTCTGGAAGATCGGCAGGAAGACTACCAACCGTTAATGATAGAATTAGAAGGTAAATTTATATCTTAACTTGTTTCTATTTTGGTAGACCCAGGAGAAATTTTAAGCTATGTAAGTCCCAAAGTAGTAGAAATTTGTAAATTTCAGAGTCAGAAATTCAGAAACCCATGGCTGGTACAGTTAGCCACGAGAGCAAAGAGGAAAGTTAGTGCCAAAATTCCGAAACTATGCACTAGAAATTAGTGAACAATAGCTAACTGTGGATTTGAATATATTATCTCTGGGTTCTTATGATGTGCTAATTGGTATGGACTGGTTGGAGAAGCATTGGACATTGGTAGATTGTGAAGAAAAAGTTATATACTACAGAATGCAAGATGGAACCCGCCATGAAATTCAAGGTATAAAGAAACCTCTGCAACTGCGTCCAATTACAACATCTCAAATGGGTAAGTGCATGAGGACAGGATATCAATTGTATGCCATGCACGTGGGATTTACTAATTCCAAAAAAAATACTCCAATGATAGAAAATATTTCAATAGTACAAGAGTTTATGGACGTATTTCCAGAGGAAATACCAGGTTTTCCACCTAGAAGGGTTATTGATTTTACCATAGAGTTGATACCTGGATCATCACCCATTTCAAGGACACCATACCGAATGAGTGTACCAGAATTAATTGAATTGAGGATGCAGTTACAGGAATTATTGGATAAAGGGTAAATCCGACAAAGTGTATCCCCTTGGGGAGAACCTGTGCTATTTGTGAAGAAGAAAGATGGAACCATGCAAATGTGCATGGATTACCACCAGCTTAATAAATTGACGGTTAAAAACAGATATCCTCTACCACGAATTGATGATCTATTTGATCAAGTGAAGGGAGAAACAATATTTTCAAAGATAGATCTAAGGTCGGGATACCATCAGATCTGGATAAAGGATGAAGACATACATAAAACTACTTTTCGTACAAGGTACATACATTACGAGTTTGTAGTGCTACCTTTTGGACTGACGAATGCACCAACAACATTTATGAGGCTGATGCATGGTATATTTCACTCCTTTCTGGATAATTTTGTATTAATATTTATTGACGACATTTTAGTTTATTCCAATAATGTGGAAGAACATAAAGAGAACTTACGGATAGTGTTGGAAATGCTAAGGAAGCATCAGTTGTACGCTAAGTTCAGCAAGTGTGATTTCTTCAAGGAAGAAATATAGTACCTTGGTCACAAAATTTCTTTTGAGGGTATTGCAGTTGACCTAGAGAAAATCAGAACGATTATGGAATGGAAATTACCCCAAAACGTGGCAGACATCTGATCTTTTATGGGGCTGCTCGGTTATTATCGGTGGTTTATTGAAGGTTTTTCAAAAATTACTTTCCCAATTACTTTCAAAGAAAAGGAAAAATATTTAAGTGGACAAATGAATGTTAGGTAAATTTTGAAAAACTGAAGCAGTTATTGACTACAGCTCCAGTATTAAGGGTAGCTTATCCTAATAAAGAGTTTGAAGTCTACACAGATGCGTGAAAAGAAGGAGTTGGGGCGATTCTATCACAAGAGGGTAAAGTAGTTGCCTATAAATCACGAAAATTAAAGGAGCATAAGTAGTGGTACTCATCTTATGATTTGGAGCTGACAGTAGCAGTGCATGCACTCCGGGTATGGAGGCACTACTTGCTTGGAAAAATATTTGTACTCAAAATTGATCATAGCAGTTTAACCAACTATTTTAAGCAAGCTGATCTCAATTCTCGCTAGGCAAGGTGGAATGCCTTCTTGAGTGAGTTTGACATTGATATGCAGCATGTAAAAGGTAAGGAGAATAGACTATCTGATGTGTTAAGTAGAAAATTGCATGGTGTCTATGAGCTGTACTATAATCAAGTTGAGTGCAGATTTTTGGAACAAATAAAAGCAGAAGTTGAGAAAGATCATGAATATCATTTTATGCGGCAGCAAGCAGAGGAGTTCAAAAAACAAGGAAAATCTACTGATTACGAAATTAATAAAGATGGGTTGTTAATTTTTAAGGAAAGGATTTTTGTTCCAAATCGAATGGAATTAATGGAACTGATTCTAAATGAGTATCACCGAAGTAACTACTTTGGACATCCCGGGTATTAGAAAATGCTAACAGCAATAAGGAAGAATTACTTCTGGCTAGGTATGAGGAGAGATATTGCGGAATATCTAAACAAGTGTCTAGAATGCCAGCAAGTGAAAGTGGAGCACCGGCACCCATCCGGGCTGTTGCAACCTATACCGATACCTGAGTGGAAGTGGGAGGTGATATATTTAGACTTAATCACTAGATTACCAAGGTCAAAGAAGCATAATGACTCTATAATGGTAGTGGTGGATCAATTAAGAAAATCAACACACTTTATACAAGTGCATTCCACTTATAAGACGGTGCAAATAGCATACATATTTATGCGAGAGATCTTTAGACTGCATGGAATTCCAAAGACTGTCATATCTGACAGGGATGTGAAGTTTACTTCAACATTTTGGAAAACGTTATTTATCGGATTGGGAGCTCAAATTAAATTTCATCACCACTTACCATCCACAGACAGACGGACAAACGGAGCGAGTGAATCAGATCCTGGAGGATATGCTACGTATATATGTAATGCAATATCCAACTAGGTGGGAAGAATATCTGCACCTAGTGGACTTTGCATACAATAAAGGATATCAAGAATCCCTTAAGATGAGTCCGTTCGAAACCTTATACGGGCAATAATTCAGAACTCCTATTAATTGGAGTAGCCCAGAAACCAAGTTGATGCTTAGACCGGACATGCTAGCTGAAATGGAGACAAAAGTAAAGAAAATACAGAAAAATTTGAAGGCAGCTCAGGATTGGCAAAAAGTGTATGCAGATAAGAAAAGGACTTATCATGAGTTTGAGGTGGGGGACCATGTGTACGTAAGGATTAAGCCCAATAAAAACACTTTAAGATGGGCCTCATGTGCCAAGTTGGCTTCCAGGTTAGGATTTGTGGCTTACCGATTGGCCTTGCCTAGTCACATCCGACTGCACAACGTATTTCAGGTATTGTTATTAAAATGATACATACATGATCCAAAACAAATAATACACTGGCAGAGTATTCAGGTTGGATATGAATACCAGACTTGATTGAAAATGTTAAAATTGATGAGTAAACTAATTCAAAGCTCACTGTTTGCAGGTCTAACTAGAAGATGAGTTTCTGGTCGAGCCTCAATGTATAATCGATCGGAGAGAAATCGTGCTTCGGAAACGAGCCATCACCCAGGTTAAAGTGCAGTGGAAGCACTTTGGCCCAGATGAAGCTACCTAGGAAGATGAAGGCTTTGTTCGGGAGGCATACCTTGAATTATTTACTGGAGCAGAATGAGAACATCAAGGATGGTGTTCACTTATAGGAGGGGAAGTTTTAACAACTGGCTTAAATGCTAACTGATGATTAATATTATTGTTAAGACTTTAAGAAAATTTATTGTTATTATTTTGAAATAGTATATTATGGATAGAGATTAAATTTGATTAAATAAAATTATTTATGGAATTGGTTCCATAAGTGAAAGACTGATGGTAAAAATATTTTATTCCAACTGAGAAGTAGTTGAATGGAAACAGTTTAGTCAGTTACTCTTCCTCTGTGGATAAAGGCAAGATCCCTGTGAGGAAGAGGGGTTCTGACTTATGTGCTGTGAAGTGAAGAAAGGAGAGAGAACATGAATTTTCCGAGATGGTAGAAACCAGTGGAAATACTCTCAGCTATCCTATATATTTTGGAAGGCAGATTGGACCAGAGTCTTGAGATCCCTTCTGAGCATTGTTTTCTTCTTACTTGGGTCAGGGTTGGAGTAGGGGTGGGGGGGGTGAGGACTTAATTGCCTCATCCACGGAAGGGTGGACAACTATAGTCAATCACAAATAAGTAGAATGTTGTTGTTATTTTCATAAAAGTAGACTTTGATTAAATGTTTGTTTTAAAAAGAAATATTATAAGAGAAATCTACAGTTAGGAGAAAAAAGGGTTACTGTGTAAACTATTAGATTTCTTTTAATTGTTATGTACATGGTAAAGATTTACTATGTGGTAGAAGGCACACAATTTCATGTTGTAGAATGTTCTACTTAAAAACAAAGAATGAATTTCTTGGTCATTTATTAAATTAATTGCACAAGAGGGTAAAGTGTCGATAGTAAACTGAAGAAAAAACACAAATTATAGGGAACTTTTCCCGAATTATAGAACTCTGGGGTTTCAGAATTGCAATATGCTTGTTCCAACTCCATAAGCTATATACAGACTAGGAATCAGTCGATCTGGTCGACTCCTAAAATCACATATAGCTATATCAAAGAAGCTTGTAAATGGTTATTTAGCTAATAAATGCTATGAGATATAAATTGCAGACAAAGATCAAAATTTGTATAGTAAAATATTGTGTAATACTGTGAAAATTTAGATTTATATTTCGGCTAATAGTGTAAGCATTAAGACTGACATTAAATATTCCTTAAGGAAAAATAGATATATTTTGCAGATCTATATTTTGAAAGAGTAAAGGAAAATAAAAGATGACAGAACTGATTTAGATTACTATGGATAATTTGTGCGTCAGCCATTCAAATAAACCCAGTAAACGGAGAAGAGCAAGTGAGGAAAAAACAAAGGAAGAATAACTTTCTTAAAACAGAATTAAGACAAAATCTCTGTAAATAGTTTAGGAATAATTCGGAGAACATTATCATTGTTACTAGGAATTACAGTATATATATCAACATCATTGAAATGGTAATGGTCTACACAGTTTAACTTAAAAAAAAAAGACAAGAACTAATGTCTAAATATGAAGAACTGTGAACCTTCAAAAATTATAGGAAATTCCATATTGATATTCTTTCAAAAAGCCCGAAATAATTAAACAGTTAAACTAGAACAATAATGGTGGACAAGCCACACCATATTCAAAACATGTTGAACTAGTAACAGTACATGAGTACTACTAAATGAAGGAAAGCTCGCATTCCTTAGCAAGCTGTGGGATAATATAGTCTTATAGTTCCAAAACAACGATAAGTTTTGCCAAGGACTAAGACTTGAGAGAATTCGGACACCTGAATCAAACGCAACACAGACAATGGTACCTGTGTCAATGCAAGGAGAAGATATTTTTTAGGGGATTCCAAATGAAGACTACCCCGAGTACTCATTTCTCCAATAGTAATTCCAGACCAATTACCTGTGTAAAATGGGAGGAAAATCAAAACATTGTTTATATTAACCATGAACTTTGGAAAGAAGAACCATGGGACAATTGGAAACAACTCATAAACTACCTATTTATTCCTTGCCGAGAATGGTTGAGCGCGCTAATCCTGCAATGGCACCATTATGGGTTTATGGGTAAGTAGTTGTGAGAAGGATTGAAGAGGAATAAACTCAAAACCCTCATTTGCATATAAAAAAAAATTAATTACCTTCCTTCTTTCCTTGTGCCAGTTGTTGAAGTGAAGTAGAGTTACAGAACTTGACTCCAAGAAGGCCGAGAATGCCACACTATAAACTCTGCACAATAAACGTAAATGCAAGAAGGTTTGCATATTAAATCCAAGAAATAACAAAGATGAAAAGTATAAAGACCTTGCAAAAGAACAATGAGGTGAACCATGAAATTCAACTTTAAACCAAATTCAGTAAAAACTCTCAGTTCCGGAAAGCTACATACCGATAGAATGGCAGAAAACTGTTAAGAGCTGGAATAAGAATCAACAGAGTGCATTGCAACGATAATCCACTTATTTTTATATGGAAAGGTGAGACAGTATGGCCAAGGGTTACCTCTCCTGCAGAGGGCTGAGGCGGAGGCTGGGAGCTCTTGCACTAGAGAACCGAGACAAAATGACAGAATGCCAAGAGAAAAATAGTTAATGAGGTATGGTCAATAGCACCAAACCCTAAACCTCTGCCAATGTCTGATCATCTGATCTAGATTAGTCAGATCTACAGTGGTAGATCATATAGTTGTAGACTCATAAATGCAATTTCTTTATGCGGGCAGATATTCCAAAAAACCATACAGGTGTGGTAAACCAAACAGTGCCACCGTGCTATGTGATTAGATTGTTAATTCAGAAATGTTGATATGTTTTTAATGCAAGTACAACCCATAATTAAATGACGCATAGTGGTTCAATGCATTAGGTAGCGGAAAAATCTAAATGATTAACTATAACATTAGTTGTGGATTATTGTAATGAAAAAACCGTGTGTATGATAATATGGATATGCATTGCAAATACAATGTTATTTAGTTGTATAATGGACCATTTGTATGTTTTAAGTTGTAATTTATATGTTAAAGATATTTTTAAGTAGATGTACAACTATTCGACGATTTTTTGTAAATGAAAGTAAAAAAAACAATTATGACTATAACCTTTGATGTTACATTGATATATAATTTAGCCTTTCCTTCAAAATTTTGCACTAGGGAAAGACTAGATGGATCTTCTTCTCTCAGAGCTGAAAAAAGGTAAACTATTATTTCTACATTTCCTATGATATGGAAATGCTTCTTATTCATTGATTCTTTACCTCAAAATGTTGAAAGAAATCCCTATTGAATACTAAATCTGTTGCTTGAAATATATAAAATATTCTCTGAAATTATCCACCTGGAAAAGTTCCAACTGCAAAATTCGAGTTACTTTTCCTTCTTCTCGATTTTCTGCATTAGTGAACTGATCTTCTAGTAAATACATGGTAAGAATAAGAGCAATGAAGAGTGAAAAACTCAGGGTAAAGTATGTAAAGATCAAAAAGACAGACACACAATTCATAGCTTCAGTAAGCAAGGAATATTGAATGGGAGTTTGAAATAAGTCATTCTCCATAGGTTGTTCATATTGAAATGCCCATATCTTTGGAAATGAATGTTGCATAAATATAGCAAGAGTCTAACATCCACTACCATAAGTAACAATAATTGTATTACTACACTACCATAAATAAAGATTACATACATATATATAGTTGGACTCAGATCCAACTAATTCCAATCGTAGAGAGAGAAGTTCAGAGAATCTCTCAACTTCCTCAACAAACCCAAACCAAACTAAGTAAGCATAATCCTAACAAATTCTAATACCCTCCCTTAATGCTTACTTTACAAAACATATAATACTTAATCACAATTAGAAAAGAATTACAACACTTTGAACTTTCGTCTCTTTGTCTGATCTGGTCTTCATTAACAACTCTACCCACTATACAGTCTTCTGGACTCTGCTCTTTCTTTCTCCACATCTTCGAGCCTACCTTCCAACTCATTTAAAGTACACTTGCTTCTGACCATCAATCATGCACTTTGTAGAATTGATGCTTCTTGACCTCCCAAAGGATAATCTCAATACTAAATCACCCTATGGATACACTTCCATCTGTGAAATTTCACGAAGAGAAAATTTCAACAGTTATATAGGAAAATGATCTGGATACTGAGCGTATTTAGAAATCAATCGTACAACTGACCTTTTTCCACACAAGGATCTCATTATATAACCTGTAATCGATGCTCTTGAAGCCCGAAGCACAACAAGAGCATCAGTTACAGGGTATACAATGAGATTCTTGTGTGGAAAAATTCAATTGTACGATTGACTACTGAATACACTCAGTATCCAGATTATTTCTAAAAGAGTTTTAGAAGCTCCATATGAAGGTCATCATCACTGGGAGAATCTGGTAGTACGTCATCTGGAGGATTTTCAAAGATTGCAACGTTGCTAAGAGACATACCAGCCGAGATGCAATTTGTTTCCAAATTGGAATTAGAAATTTGATATGATTGCAGACATGTCATTCTCTGTGCCTTTTTGCTCACCTTCGAGCGTTCTCGTTTATGGGCATTTTGGTGTCCTCCTAGGGCTTGAGAACTGTAAAAATTTCTCTCGCGGTAATAGCATGAAAATAGGCGCAATCCTGAATAGTCTTAAGAGGTAGCACAATTATTTTCAGAAAGATTTGTGCAAATCTCAGTTCTGTCGTGACCTATATTAAGTCCGAAATTTCTGCCTAGGGGCTTACTAATGGAATACTGAAAATGCATTGTAATTTTTCATGCGTTGCTTTCTTTGATTATCTGATAAGCTTTTCTAGCAGGATTGATATCATGGGCATAACTATCCGCGGTCTGATTTTTTTTTTTCGCCGTTAAACCTAGAAGGCAATTGATTGCAACTATACAAGCTCAAATCCAATGTGATCTCCGATTTCTATATGGAACTTGGTGAAGAAACAGTTTCCCCGGCCATCTCTGAGCATGCAGCTTGATTCAGCATTCTGACTGCTGGGTTCATAATACCAATTTGGTATATATATCTTCTTTGGTCGTCAAATGTTGAATGAGGCGAAACTGAGAACTTGCAAGTTTGTTGCAGGCAAGCCGAACAGTTGTGAGCACAATTCATCAGCCATCAAGTAGGCTATTCCATAAATTTGATAAGTTGATACTTCTAGAAAAGGACATTCGATCTATTTTGGAAAAAAACATCAAATGCAATGAAAAAACATCTATTTTTCATCTTTTGGTTTCTTGCCCTTTCTAGCTAGGAATCCTGCCAACTTCTTACTTGATCTGGCCAATGGGAATATTCATGATATCTCATTTCCACAGTGACTTCCCATGACGAATGAAAATCAACTCCTTGTGATGCGCAGCCCAGCGGGAGGAGAAAATTCTTCAGAGCAATAGACACGTTGCGGCGCTTTCTTCGAAATATCCAGCACCTTGTGAAAAATTCTTTCCTCTTCACTACTCACACAACAATTAAAAAAAAAACAAATACAATTGGAAAACATACCTACACTATGCTACTCTCCTACAACAGTTGTTTGACAATCATTGCTCTCACATTTTCCTGTCCATCCCGTGAGGGATTTAAGCCAGTAGAGGCTCTGATACCATATGAGAAATTGGAAGAGCAGAGATGCACAGGAATAACACACAAAAAACAATAATTGTATTACTGCACTACCATAAATAAATATTACATAAGTATATATAATTGGACTCAAATCCAACTAATTCCAATCTTAGAGAGAGAAGTTGACAGAATCTCTCAACTTCTTCAACAAACCCAAACCAAACTAAGTAAGAATAATCCTAACAAATCATAATAAAAATAACAAATGATTTACTGACTAAATTTCAAAGCTTCACAAGAGAACATGAATTCAGGTAATGAAGATTGAGAGCCCAACACTTTGTTAATCCATTCGACTTGTCTATCTTAATATTGTTTTTGGTTTTCTTGCTCTTATGAAAAACAAAGAGTTATGTAATTGTTTAAATCTTTTGACATATAAAAGCATCCAAGGGTTTTCTCAATTATGATGCCTTTGATACCTTCAGAACTGAAGTGGCTTCATTCCCCAAAATCATCTCTAACAGGAAATAGACGGATTGATTTATTTTTCATCGACTTCCATGGCAACATATCAATCCTCATAATTGTACACCTATGAATGTTCCGATCATTAACATGAAAAATTGAGTTGACAAAACAAATTATAAATAGGAAATATGATTCAGAAGACAACGAAACTGGCCCTCATTCTAATCATTAACAGAAGAAAATGTTAAGCTCCCTCGAATTCTGGAAACGACCGCTTAATTTTTGGAAAGCTGCCTCTCCCAAAGTGCCAATTTCTAAAAACTAATCTGCAGTTGTTTCCTTAATTTATGGAAATCAACTGCAATAATTTCCCTAAATTATGGAAATCAACTGCAGATAATTAATTTCTTGTTGGGAGCTACTGAAGTGGTCCATTACTTCCACTGCAAGTTCTCTACCATGATTTGTGTAACACTTGACACATAGCCAACAAAAGCTTGATGGAAGCTAGGCTATAAAGATTTATGTTTGGTCCCCAAGCTCACTAACTCAATCCCCTTCAGTTTTACACCATCAAGCTAGAGTGAGCATAGCTTGAAAGTGCCTTATGATTTTCTCCAGAAGTGTGGTAAATTTAGTTACCAGTGAATACATTTCTAATCACAGCCAATCGAAGGAGAGCTTTAGGCTTATGGTTATTTTCGTAAGGGTTCATACACGTGTTTTGCTAGTGAAAACGTTTGGCTTGTGTGGACCGGAGGTTATGATTTCTTGTTGGTTTCCGTTCGGGCATATTATTTTACTTTTCCATAAATTTTGTTGAAGACTCGTTGCACAGAAAGAAATAATATTTTTCATAGCGACGGAGTTTCATTACTTGAAGAAAAATATGAAGTTTTAAAGAGTTTCAGCAAAACAGATTGGAGTTTCAGCAAAACAAATTTTTAGCGAAAGGTTTTCATACGGTGAAGTAGCCGGAAATTTTTTACATATAAAATATATTAATTTCAACACCAATGGCTGGAGGTATTTAAGAATTGCTGGGAAATTTAATTTTTACTTTTCGATTCTTTTAAGTTTTTATTCCGCATTATAGAATCGATATTTAGCTTACATTTTGGTATCGGAGCACATTTTTTATCTCTGCCTTGGTGATTATAGACATAGTTTGGCTAAATGTTTTACTTTTAAAAAATTTCTGAATTAAAACATTTATTTGGTAATATTTCTGCTCAATTTTTATGCATATAATATTTATTTAGTTTAATTATATGCAATTTGGAAAATATGCTCGTATTTAGTTTGCATTAATTAATTATTTAAGATTTAATTAAAACATGCTATTATGAATGAGTATACAAGAACCATGGTTAAATGTTATGCATGAGCATTGTAGTTTTATTTATGCAAATTATCTGTTAATTTTTATGAAAATAATGTCTAGTGATCCATATAATTTTAATTGATTACAGAATAGCCACAACATCTATAATTAAATAAAATTATATATTAGGATTGATTAGGATCACATAAAGAATATTTAGATATTAATTGTAATTAATTATATTAAATATAATAATTTTTATGCGACAGGAATTTTTGTTATATTTATATAATTAATTATGATAAAATATTCATAATTTACCCGCAGGAGTTATGAATTAATAGTTTTATCATAAAGTTCAAAACTAAGATAGAATTTGATAAATTCTATCGTAAAGAATAATTGAATCTGCTTGAATTAAAAATTTAGTCCACAGACATGTTTTATGTCATTAGATTCAATTTTAGGCATGATTTACATTGGTAAAGCATGAAATTTTTATTTATGCCTCAATTTTAACATAAGCATGTGATTTTTAATTTTATGCAGTTGTACAACCTACAAATTTCTTTGAAATTCGTACTGATATCCCTGAACTTAAGGGGATAACTATAAAATCTAGAAGGAGAGAGTTCTCCTTCATTTGGGGTGGATGGACATAGACTATGCTATTAGGAAAGACGAACCACCGGCACTAAATAATACCAGCACTGTAGTGGACATCACGCTTTATGAACGATGGGAACGATCTAATCGTCTAAGCGTGATGTTCATTAAGACTAAAATTTCAGCTGGTATTCATGGTTCCATTGAACAACATGAAAAGGTCTGAGACTTGCTGAAAGCCATTGATAATCAATTCGTCACTTCAGACAAGTCACTAGCAAGCACCCTAATTATGAAGTTCTCATCCCTAAGGCTCACCAGTGTAAAAGGTGTGCACGAGCACATCATGAAAATGAGGGACACTGCGGCTCAATTGAAAAAACTCGAGGTTGAAATATTAGAGTCTTTCCTAGTGCACTACATCCTGAACACCCTTCCACACCAATACAGACCCTTCAAAATCTCATACAACACACATAAGGTTAAATGGTCAATTAATGAACTTATGACCATGTGTGTTCAAGAGGAAGAGAGGTTGGTGATGGAAATGGGAGAAAGTGCAATGCTGGCAACGCGAGGAAAGGGAAAATCTCAAGCCAATCGGAAAGGGAAAGGTAAATTACCTCCCCAAGCCGTTATCAAGAAGGTTTCAAAGTGTTTCTTCTGTAAAAAGAAGGGACACATGAAGAAGGAATGCGCCAAATTTCAGAAATGGCTTGCAAACAAAGGTAAACTAATCTTGTTTGTTTGTTATTAATCTAATATGGT